>CM021107.1:168061316-168113834 GCA_007115665.2 Sequoiadendron giganteum
CCTCTCTTTACATACCTCTCCCTTCATCACTCTGTATCTCACCTATGTCTCCCTCCCTACCTCTTTCCCTCTCTACTCTCTCTTTCTACCTACCTCTATCTCTCCACATTTCTTCCCCCTCTTTCTCTCACTCTCTCCTCTCTAGCTCACAATTTTCTCTCTCCCTCCCTCTCACTCTCTCCTCTTTATCTCACCTCTCTCTCTCACACACACACACACACCTCTATCTCCCTCCCTAACTCTCCCTCCCTCCATCCTTCCATCTCCACTTCTCTTTATCTCTCCTCTCCCTCTCTCTATCTCACCCTCCCTCCCCTTCTTTATGTATCTCATCTCAGTCTCTATCCCTTTTTTCCCTTCCTCCCTCCCCCTCTTTCTCTCTCAATTTCTCTTTTCTCTATCTCACCATTGTCTCTATCTCTCTCTCTCTCTCTTACACACACACCTCTCTCTCCCTCCCTCCATCCTCTCTCTACTCTCTATCTCTCATCTCTCTCCTTCCATCTCTACTTATCTATATCTCCCCTCTACCTCCATCACTCTCTCCATCCCTCGCTATATCACCTATATCTCGCTCCCTAACTCTTTCCCTCTCTACTCTCTATCTCTCCTCTCCCTCCCTCTACCCACCTCTCTCTCTCACTCTCTTCCCCCTCTTTCTCTCTCTCTTTTCTCTATCTCACAATTATCTCACTCCCTCTCACTCTCTCCTCTCTATCTCACCACTCTCTCTCCATCTCACTCTCCCTCCTATCCCTCCCTCTCCTTCCTTCTCTCTACATACATCTCCCTCTACTCCCTACCACTCTCTCTCTACCTCGCTCTCTCTCCCTCCACTCCCTACCAATCACTCTCTACCTCTCTCTCTCTCCCACCCTCTTTCTCTCTTACTCTCTCTTTCCCTCTCTACTATCTCTCTCCCCCCTTCCCTCTCTAGGTGATCCCACAATACTGGTTTATAATTCTTAGCCAATCTAGACATTGAATTGAATTTTTTTAACTAAATCTTCAGTTCCAGGCACCTATAGCTTCTAAACCATGAGGAATTTGAAGATGATGCAAAATAATTATTTGTGACATTTTGTTTGTAGATTCTAAATATGTATTTAAAAAAAAAAATGGAATGAGATTACATTTATTTTTCCATCTTCTTAGAGAACTAGTTTTTAACAATAAACACCATTTTTAAAGAGTGACGTGTACTTGATAACACAACTTTTTTCTATGGAGGATAAAATTCTTTTTTTTTGAATTTAGATTTGTAACTACGATATCTAGTGCATGCAATTGGTTTCATAGTATTTCATTGATTTATTTTTTTAATTAAGTTTTGATGTCAAACTAGTTACAATTTAGACATGATTTACTTGCTAACTCATAACTTTTTTTGTATGTATCGAAATTCAATTTTTTATGTTGGATCATAGACATCAATATCTAGTGCATATATATTTTCAAGTTTTGTTTTGATAATCTACTATTTTTCCACATGTACAGTATAGACAGCTTGATTTTTGGTGAAAAACCTATGTTTAACTAAACTAAAAAACATATACATAATTAAACCAAAACATATTAAAATTATATTTGATGGATAGCTCATTCTGAGGACTACCATGATCTAGTTGGGTTTGTGAATTTTCCTCCATTTTCATCCTCAACTTGAGCTTCGAAAGGAAATTTTTTGTAGAAATTTGGTAGAAGAGGGGGAGAAGGGAAAAAAAGGGGGGTTCGAATGAACCCCCTTTGACCCCTTCAAGTGAAGGGAGTTTCACTTGAACCCCCCTTGTTTTGAAAAATTTCCTTTGTTTTCCTTTAAAAATGGCATGAAAAGGGATGACATCATCAAAAGGGGTTCGCTCAAACGGGGGGTTCAAGAGAACCCCTTTTTGGGTTTGCTTGAATTCCCCTTTAAGCAAACCCCTAAAAACCTGAAATTTTCTTCATGGGAGCATTTTGATAGTTTTCCTTCCTCAACGGAATCGTAAACCAATTTTGTGGGATCACCCCTCTAGACTCTCTTTCTCTCTATCTATCTTCTCCTTCCTCTCTCTCCTCCTTTTCTCCCCTTCTCTCACTCTCTCTCTCTCTCACACACACTCACATCTATCTGCTCTCTACCTCTCACTCCCTCCATCCAATCTCTACTTCTCTCTATCTCTCCCCTCTCTCTACATCTCCTTCCCTCTCTACATATATTTATCTCCCCTCCCCCTCTCCTTACCTACCTCTCCCTCCATCACTCTGTATCTCACCTATGTCTCCCTCCCTACCTCTTTCTCTCTCTACTCTCTATCTCTCCTCTACCTTTATCTATCTCCCCCTCTCTCTCTCCCCCTCTCTTCCCCCTCTTTCTCTCTCACTCTCTCCTCTTTAGCTCACAATTATATATCTCCTCCTCCTCTCTCTTTTGTCTCACCCTCTCTCTCTCTCTCTCTCTCTCTCTCTCTCTCTCACACACACACACACACACACACACCTCTATCTCCCTCCCTCCCTCCTTCCATATCTACTTCTCTATATCTCTCCTCTCCCTCTCTCTCTCTATCTCACCCTCACTCCCCTTCTTTGTGTATCTCCTCTCAATCTCTATCCCTTTTGTCCCTCCCTCCCTTCACCCTCTTTCTCTCTCAATTTCTCTTTTCTCTATCTCACCATTCTCTCCCTTTCTCCCCCCCTCTCTCTCTCACACACACACACCTTTATCTCTCCCTCCCTCCATCCCCTCTCTACTCTCTATCTTTCCTCTCTCTCTCTCTCCCCTTCCCTCTCTACTTATATATATCTCCCCTCTCCCTCTCTATACCTACCTATCCCTCTATCACTCTCTTTCCATACCTCTCTATCTCACATATATCTCCCTCCATACCTCTTTCCCTCTCTACTCTTTATCTCTCCTCTCCCTCCCTCTACCTACCTCTCTCTCTCACTCACTCTCCCTCTCTTCCCCCTCTTTCTCTCTCACTCTCTCCTCTCTATCTTGCAATTCTCTCTCCCTCCCTCTCACTCTCTCCTCTCTATCTCACCACTTTCCTTCTTTCCCTTTCTCTATCTCACCTATCCCTTTCTACCTCTCCCTCCCTCCAACCTCCCTCTCTCTCTGTTTCTCATTCTCTCCTTCTCTCTACTTCTCTCTATCTCACCACTCTCTCTCTCCATGTCACTCTCCCTCCCTCTCAATCTCCATCATACCCCTCTAGCTCTCCTTCCCTCTCTCTACTTATCTCTCCCTACCTCTCTCTCTACCTCTCTCTCCCTCCCCCTCTTTCTCTCTACCTCTCTCCTTCCCTCTCTACTCTTTATATATCTCTCTCCCTTCTTTTTCTCTCTCACTCTCTCCTCCCACTCTCTCTGTCTCACACACACTCACCTCTATCTCCTCCCTCCCCTCTCTATTTCTCTCTATCTCTCCTCTCTCTACATCTCCTTCCCTCTCTACCTATCTTTAAATCTCTCCTCTCCCTCTCTTTATCTGCCTCTATCTCTTTGTTGCTCTCCCTCCATAGTTGAGATAATTAGGAGAGAGAGGTAGGTAGAGAGAGGATGAGGAGAGAGAGGGAGAGAGAGTTGATATAGAGAGAGTAGAGAGAGAAGGAGAGAGAGAGATAGAGAGAGGGAAAGGTAGGGATAAAGAGAGTTAAGATAGAGCGAGTAGAGAGGGAAGAAAAGAGAGATAGATAGGTGATAGAGAGATGTAATAGAGAGAGAAGTAGATAGGGAAGAAGGTGGAGATTGAGAGAGGTAAGGAGGGGGGAGGAAGAAAGAAAGAGGTATATAGGGATAAGTAGGTAGAGAAAAGTAGAGAGCTAAGATTGGTGGGAGAGAGAGAGATAGAGGATGTGAGAGAGAGAGGGGAGGGATGGAGAGGTAAAGAGGGATAGTTGAGATAAATAGAATGAGAGAGAGGTAGCTAGAGAGAGGGGAGGAGAGAGTGAGAGAGAAATAGTGGAGGGAGAGAGAGGTGAGATACAAAGAGTAGAGAGGTAAGGGGAGAGATCCCTCAACCCTCAAACCTTAATCCCTTAACCCTTAAAACCTAATCCCTCAATCCTATAACCCTCAACCTTCAACTCTCAAACTTCAACCCTCAACCCTTAAGCCTAATCCCTCAATCCTCAACCCCTAAACAATAACCCCTCAATCATAAACCCTTAAAACATCATCCTTCAACCCTTAACCCTTAAACCCTAATCCCTCAACCCTCAACCCTTAAAATCTCATCCTTCAACCCTCAACCCTTAAACCCTAATCCCTCAATCCTATAACCCTCAACCTTCAACCCTCAAAATTCAACTCTCAACTCTTTAACACTCGACCCTTTAACCTCAACCCTCAACCCTTAAAACCTAATTCTTTAATCCTATAACCCTCAAACTTCAAACCTCAACCCTAAACCCTAATCCCTCAATCTTCAACCCTTAGCCATTAAACCCTCATCCTTCAACCCTCAACCCTCAACCCTTAAACCCTAATCCCTCAACCCTCAACCCTTAAACCCTTAATCCCTAAATCCTTAAACCCTAATCCCCAAATCCTATAACCCTTAAACCCTCATCCTTCAACCCTCAACCCTTAAATCCTAATCCCTCAACCATTAAACCCTCATCCCTAAACTCTCAAACCTTAAACCCTCAACCCTTAATCCTTAATACCTTAGTCCTCAACCCTTAAACCCTCATGCTTCAACCCTCAAACCTTAAAACCTCAACAATTAAACCCTAATCCCTCAATCCTCAACCCTTATACACGCATCCCTCAACTCTCAACCCTTAAACTCTCAACCATCAACCCTTGATCCCTATACCCTAAACCCTCATACCTCAACCCTCAACCCTTAAACCCTTCTCCCTCCCTCTCCCCTCTTTCTCTCTCTCCTCCCCTCTTTACTCTATCTATCTCCCCCTTCCTCTCTACCTACCTCTATCTCTTTCTTACTCTCTCTCACCTCTCTCTACATACCTACCTCTCCCTCCATCTCTCCTTCCCTCTCTACTTATCTCTACCTACATATCCATTTATATCTCTTTTTTTCTCCCTCCCTCCCTCCTTCCCTCCTTCCCTCTCTCAATATCTCCACCTTCATCCTCTCTTTGTTTCTCTCTCCTTAAACAAAGAGAGATAGGGTGGAAGAGAGATAGGAGGGTGGGAGAGATAAGGAGGGACAACTGAGATATATTTTAGAGAGGAAGAGATAGGTAGGGAGAGGGTTGAGATAGATAGTAGAGAGAGGGAGAGCAGAGAGAGGTGAGATAGAGAGGAGGGATGGAGAGATAGGTAGGGAGAGAGAGGTGAGATAGAGAGAAAGGGAGTAGACAGGGAAGGGGGAGAGAGAGAGAGAGGGAGAGAGGGAAGGAGATATAGATAGAGAGGGAAGGAGATATAGATAGAGAGGGAGGTGATAGAGATATAAGTAGAGAGGGAAGAAGGTGGAGAGATGGAGAGAGGGAGGTAGGGATAAATAAAGATGTATAGAGGGATAGGTTGGTAGGGAGAAGTAGAGAGGGAAGGAGAGAGAGAAATGAGAGAGAAACATAGAGAGGTAGTTAGAGAGAGGAAGGGGGAGATAAAGAGAAGTGTATAGGGAAGGAGAGAGGGAGGAAGAGGTAGGGAGGGAGGGAGAGATAGGTGAGAGAGAGATGGAGGGATAACTAGGGAGAGAGAGGTGAGATAGAGAGAAAAAGAATAGAGATACCTACATCTCCCTACACTCCCAACCACTCTCTCTACCTCTCTCTCTCCATCCCCCCTCTTTCTCTCTTACTCTCTCCTTCCCTCTCTACTATCTATCTCTCTCCCCCCTTCCCTCTATACTCTCATTCTCTCCCCCCCTTCCTATCTCCCCTCTATTTTTCTCTCACTCTCTTTCACACATACACACACTCACCTCTATCTCCTCCAGAAGAGAAAGAGGGGAGAAGGAGAGAGAGAGAAAGAGAAAGAGGGGGGAAAGGTAGTAAGAGAGAGAAATATGGGGAGGGAGGGAGAGGTAGGGAGAGAGAGTTGAGATAGAGAGGGAGGGAGGGAGAAGCGAAATAGAGTAGAGAGAGGGACGAAGGGATGGAGACATGGGTATAGAAATAGGTATAGAGGGATGTTGGGGATACAAATTCGGTTCTGTCATCAAGATAGACATCTAAGACAGTAGTGCCTTAGTGATTTCAATTCAAAATCACAAAAAAGACACAAAACAACTATGCCATAAAGCGGAAGCAAGCACAATTGATCCCCCATTGATCCTCTGAGAGAAGTAAATGCAAAAAAATAACAAATTCAACACAAACAGAGATTCAAGAACATGAATCAAACAACCATGAAAGATAAAACTATGAACACACAAATATACGTGGGGAAAACCCTTTCGGGTAAAAAACCTCACCCTCCAAAACACTCAACTCACATGTATTATTCAGTAACTAAAATGGTTACAATACAAAACCAGAGCTATGCTCTTCAGGAGATTACATCTTGTCCATCTGGAGAATGGCAGGCAACAACAAAACCAGAACCTTCACATAGTTACAATGTCATCCATGTGAGATACTATGTAGATTCCCTTAAGATCCTCATAAATGTCTGTCTTAGCTAGCCTCATGGCCAACACAGCCCCAAGGCCTCCACAAGTTCACATCGATTAGAACTGAGAGGCAAAGTATTCACAGTTACAATGCCTTAGTATTTTGCTCGAACACACTCACCACCCCTCAGTCAACGGCTCATCCTTATCACGTCACGTTTTGGTTTTCATTAAAATGTATATCTTTGATCGAGCCATACATTGCATTCAATGTCCCAACCAATCATTCACCCTCGGGTTCATGCATCGAACAACAAGTCATGCATCCGATCTACATAGATTGCATCTAGCCACCCAGGCAATAAATCCATCACCTTAATCGGGTTCAATTTCCACGGCCTGCAATAACTATCATTACCACTTTGGTCTTTGGCCAGTCAGACGCAACCAACTTGCCATGTGTAGCCTTCACATTCGCTGATCGCTCTGATAGTCTGGTCCAACTCGGTCAACCGAGCTCTGAGCTCTAACTGCGTCACCGTCAAGCTCAACATTACCTACTATGGTATGGTGGTGACCTCACTTGAGCTCACCCTGCCATCTACCGCACTATCACTACTCCATCTGGGTCGTTCCGCAGTATGGAGGTAATCGCCACGCCCACTACCGCAGCTTATCGCACCACTGCCAGACATAAAGTAGACTATCGCGGTAAGGCAGTAACACTGCCCAACTGCCAGACTAAGGAAGGAGGCCTGTGGTACAGCGATAAACCGCACAACTACACCACCAAGACAAGCCTACAACGATATGGCGGTAAAGGCCAGAACTTGAAGAAAAATGCCTAAGTCTTCAATGGAAAAGACCAGAAAGTTGAGGCAGACTTTCCCAACAATCTCCCACTTGCCGAAGACTTTCAAGCTTCCTCCAAACAATGCAAACAAGGACCAACCATGCTCTCACGCTCCAACCAAGACACCTGGAACAACATTTGAAAGATTTCCACCATCTCAGGCAACAGCTCCAAAGCAGAGGAATAAGCCAAGGCGTATATGCACCAGTCTCAGGACCGCAAGCAATAGATCCTTCAGGCGGAAAAGGCACCAAAACAATAGCAGAAAAGCATAATGCGAACACCAGAATGAGAAGTATTCTCCAGAACAAGAAACCAACTAGCTAGAACAACAACCACAAAACTGACTGCCCCCATCCAACTGATCAAACCCACTCGATTGAAAACCAGCACCCACAGCTCGTGCTGAAACCATTCAACCACGCATACCTCAAAGGTATGATCATCAGTAAAATCATGCCATCACATAACCACCCATCAACAACAAAATAAGCACCATGTGCCAACTATTCAAGAGACCAAAACACACCCAAGTACTCCCACTACAAAGGTACTATCCAGATGAATGCAAAGAAAGCATCATCATAAGTGATCTAGGCATACTAAGTTCACCAATCCCTGCACATAGAAATGAGTAACCATGTAGTTCCAAGGAACATCCACACTGATCTACACCACCTGCAACCACCTACTGTAAGAAACATTTCTCTCAACCATCTTCCACCGTTCTTCCAAGGTTCCATATCTGACTGAACCAGGAAACACAGGAACCTTCATGTCATCACCCAAGTGAAAACACATGATCACAAACAAGTGACCAACATGGATCCACATAGACATCCCACATCTAAAGTCATGAACTTTCAGGAAGAAGAGACCAGAATAGAGAGAAACAACAAATCAAACATGTCCTTCTACAAAAACTTCTATATGCCAATTGTGTCAAGAATGATCTTCTTCACATCCCAAAGGGAAAACCTTAACAACATCCAACAGAATGTAAGCATCTCAAAGAAGATCAGACTAACCCATATAACCATCTCCTACCAGTCCTCAAAAGAACAAGGAGATACACAATGTTGTCCACCTTTCATTATGAATCCTCCAAAATCTTAAAACAACCCAAGATTCATATCCATGAAAGATAAAGCATAACACACATTTGAAAGATATAATTGTTGAATACCTTTCAAATAAACATTACTACCGAGCAGACCAAGAAGAAAAGAAAAGATGCTCCTCCAAGATATACAAGTCACTGTGACTTACCCAAGAGCATTTTCCTTCATGGTCTCTGTTGAACTTGCATTCAACCAAGGTGCAGGCTACTCAGACTTTTAGCTGCAACAACAACATTCTCAAAAGAATTTCAGCCCCACCTTATTCTCCATGCATCCATGAGCACCAGCAACCTATCATCTCATGCTAACTCCAAACTGCATTGCTGCACTTATCATGAAGTCCACCAGCATATGACCAAAGTACTCAAAACATAAAGAAACCCCATACCACTGTCAAAGCTCCAAAACCTAGGACAGGAACTTATCATGACATCATGATCTACACATCCCCCTTAGGAGATACCATGCTTCAAGTGAACTATCCATGGTCTCAAGAGCAAAGCAATATGCCAAAACTCTAATGCACAAGCAAGAGTATACCATGACATAAAGCAAGAAAACTCTAAACCAACATCACCTGTCAAGCACCACCAACATCTCAGGCAAAGACTACCAAGGTCCTTCATGGCTCCAAGATGTTGCACACCTTCAAATAGTGACCATGCAGATACGAAACAAACTCTCCTGCAAAAATGAGATCTAAGAATCCCTCCAACAACATCTACAACACCAAAGAAGATCATTCACCACCAAGTGATGAATCCACAGTCACTGCTAAAGCTCCCACTGAACTGTGACACCGAGCTTTCCAAGCACCATGACCGACCACCTTATCAATGTCAAAAGCTTACATTAGCTAGTGCATCAAGCTTTCCATGACATCATGATTCACATGCTACCGGTCCCCATCACTGACTATTCAGGTACTCAAACGCCATTCCTCCTCTCATCTCAAAACAACCAATCCAATGCACAAGTGACCATACACAAGGTCAGCTAACAGATCTACACCACCATAGAAGCAACCTTGTGGATAATGATAATCCACTTCTGAGTTGACTCATGACAAACATGTAGGTAAAGATAGCCCACAAAGATGCACAACACATAGATCCACTTCAATGAAAAACCCTACAAATCTATCATTGCACTAGAAACTGCAAAACTGAGATCATCAAAGAGAAAAGCCAAAGCAGACAAGCATGACTCAAACACCAGATTAGAGATAGATTTGATTTTCCAGTCACGTCGACAACTCAAGCACCATAGTCTAGAGAACCAACAAGCAAACATGACAAGAATGTTGAAAGAGAAACTCATACCAACACTCCCATGCAGAGAATACATCACACCTTCTCAAACCATGTTGAACTGCAACTATCTCATCTAGTCACACCCCAAAAGCCAGGATCTATAAAATAGCAGACATCAGCTCCACACAAAACACAAGTTCTCCTTGACCCTGCAAAACCTGCAAAACCACAGTGTTTCCAAAACACCCACACACCTCCATATTCATTGCTCATCTGAATGACTCATGAGTCTACACACAACCATCACAGTTAACCAGAAAAATGAAAAGAAACATGAATATGTGTCATAGAATTTTTAGGAAAATCTACACAAAACCTTCAGAGCCAAAGACATGAATCTAAAACCATGCAAGTGCAAGAAACAGGTAAACAGGAACAACAGGTCTATTTCAAACCAATTCCAAAACCACAGTCATGCACAAGAATATGAGAGAGCCAGGCTATTCAGAAGCTGCAGACCACCAGGATCAACTTCATAACCTCCATGCAATCAAAGTAACAGAGAAACCTCCTTCAGTGCTAAGTTAGAACACCCAACACAAGCACAATACTCCATGGTTGAACAACAACACAAGCAACTCCGTACCTCCAGGGAGCCTCTCACACAAACACCCATTATGAAACCACGCTTCGCTACAATACAGCCACAAGTACATCTCATGCCCTTTGCATCAGGAACATCTGTTGTGAGCCAGGAGCCTCAGACCACATTTCCACAATATGATCAACTCCAAGAAACTCCAGTGTCTTTCAAAACTATGTGTTGAATCAAAGAAGCAACTTCCACTCATCGAAGGATCAATGACCAACCAATTTCTCCAGATTTCCTCAAGCTTGCCAGGCTAAGAAATTAGCACAGGAGAAAACCCAGAACTTCAGCAACCAAAAGAAGACTTGTATACCACTGGTTGGTATCACCAAGCCTCGACCTCCTTCAACCAACTTTGATACAACTTGTTGGTATCAAGAGCAACAAGATACTAGCTCTGATACCACTTGTTGGGGATACAGATTCAGTTCTGTCATCAAGATAGGCATCTAAGACTATAGTGCCTTAGTGATTTCAATTCAAAATCACAACAAAGACACAAAATAACTATGACATAAAGAGAAAGCAGGTACAATTGATCCTCCATTGATCCTCTGAGAGAAGTAAATAGAAAACAATAACAGATTCAACACAAACAAAGATTTAAGAACATGAATCAGACAACCATGAAAGACAAAACTATGAACACAAAGATATATGTGGGGAAAACCCTTTCGGGTAAAAAACCCCACCCTCCAAAACACTCAGCTCACATGTATTATTCAGTAACTAAAACGGTTACAATACAAAACTAGAGCAATGCTCTTTAAGAGATTACATCTTGTCCATCTGGAGAATGCCAGGCAACAACAAAACCAAAACCTTCACACAGTTACAATGTCATCCATGTGACATACTATGTAGATTCCCTTCAACTCCTCATAGATGTCTATCTCAGCCAGCCTCATGGCTAGCACAGCCCCAAGGCCTCCACAGGTTCACATCGATCAGAATCGAGAGGTAGAGTATTCATAGTTACAATGCCTTAGCATTCTGCTCAAACACACTCACCACCCCTCAGTCAGTGGCTCATCCTTTTCATTAAAATTTATATCTCTAACCGAGCCATATATCACATTCAATGTCCCAACCAATCGCTTACCCTCAGGTTCATAAATTGAACAACCAGGCACGCATCTGATCTGCACAGATTGCATCGAGCCACCCAGCCAATAAATCCATCACCTTAATTGGGTTCAATTTCCACGGCCTGCAATAACTGTCATTACCACTTTGGTCTTCAACCAATTATATGCTGCCAACCTGCCACATGTAGCCTTCACATTCACTGATTGCTCTGATAGTTTGTTCCAAATTAGTCAACTAAACTTCGAGCTCGTCTGAGCTCTAACTGCATCACCATCGAGCTCAACATTACGTGACGCAGTATGGTTGTGAGCTCACTCGAACTGACCCTACCATCTACCACACTAGTGCTGCTCCATCTGAGTCATTCCACAGTATGGAGGTAACCGCCATGCCCGCTACTGTCGCTTACCGTGCCACCACTAGACATAAAGTAGACTGTCATGGTAAGGTGGTAACACTGCCCAACCGCCAAACTAAGGAAGGTGGTCCGCGGTACATCGGTAAACCGTACAACCGCGCCACCAAGACAAGGCTACAACGGTATCGAGGTAAAGGCCAGAACTTGAAGAAAAACACCTAAGTCTTCAATGGAAAAGACCAGAAAGTTGAGGCAAAATTTCCCAACAAGGGATAGGTATGTAGAGTGAAGTAGAGAGGGAAGGAGAGATGAAGGGAGAGGTAGGGATGGAGAGAGAGGGGTGAGAGAGGGAGAGAGAAAGAGGTATAGAGGGATAGGTAGGTAGATAGAAGTAGAGAGGGAAGGAGAGATGAAGGGAAAGGTAGGGATGGAGAGAGAGGGGTTAGAGAAAGAAGTATACAGTGATAGGTAGGTAGAGAGAAGTAGAGAGGGAAGAATATATGAAGGGAGAGGTAGGGATAGAGAGATATTGGTGAGAGAGAGAGAGAGAAAGAGGTATAGAGGGATAGGTAGGTAGAAATAAGTAGAGAGGGAAGGAGAGGGAGGGGTGAGAGAGAGAAATAGATAGAGGGGTAGGTAGAGAGAGGGAGGGGGAGATAGAGAGAAGTAGAGAGGGAAGGAGAGGTAGGGAGGGGGGAGAGAGGTGAGATATAGAGAGGAGGGAGGGATAGTTAGAGAGAGAGAGGATGGAGGGAGAGATAGGTAGGGAGAGATGTGACATAGAGAGTAGAGAGAGAAGGAGAGAGAGAGATGGATGATGGAGGATTGATAGTTCCAATGAAATCTAGTCCCCATTGTGAAAAAGGATGCATTTCCATCACTGGTTGTAGTGGTTGAGCATTGAATCCTCCTTTGTTTGATGCATTTTGACATGTATAGAAATGTTTCACATGTTCATATGTGTCTTTGAAAGTTTTTGGCTAGTAGTTAACCAACTCTTAAAATGAGGTGTGTAGTAGCTAATGGTGCTCCATGAGCTATTCCAAATTTATCATGTAGTTCCTGCAACACATTTTTCACTTATGTTCTATTCAAGCATCTTAAATAGACTCCTTCATGATTTCTTTTGAATAGAGCTCCTCCTTTGATCATATAACTTTGCGATTTATCTTGAGGGCTCTTCTTTGATTTCTTTGCATGTGATTAAAGCAAGTATGGCTAACCAAATAATACCATATATTTGAATACCAATCATCTTGATCTTTCACATCTAATGTGTATTGTTGACTTGAAATTTGTGGATCTATTTTTGCAATAGAATTGACCAAAGCTTGTTCTCGAACCAATTTCATGGGTATGATTTCTAGATCAAATTCATGTAGGATGGTAACCCATTTGGCTCTTTTTTCTCTAAGCTCACTCTACTTTAACAACATCTTGATTGTAGAATCTAGAACAATAGCCTTGACCATACCCCTGAGGACATAATGTTTGAATTTTTGTACTGCTTTGACCAAAGCAAAGGCTTACTTTTCAACATCTTTATATCTCAACTCCGCTTCTTTGAATGGAGCGCTCATAAAAGCAATTGGATTTTCTTCTTTGTTCTCACCTTTCTATGCTAGTACTGCTACACAAGTATGACCAAAAGCAAAAGAGTAAATATAAAAAGTTTTAACATAATCCAGACTTACCAATACCATAGCTTCTGTGATAGTAGTCTTTATATTTTTGAAGGCAATTTTAGCTTCATTTGTCCACTCTATCTTAGCATCTTTCTTCAACATATCATTGAGTGGTTTCACTATTTTTGTGAATCTAGTACAATAAATTTTCGAAAAAAATTAATCTTACCGAAATAGGATTTCAACTCTTTCTTTCTTCATGGGGGTTGTAACTTGAGTAGTGTGCTTACTCTATTTGGGTCTATCAAAATACCTCGTTCAAAAATAATATGTCCCACTAACTTACCTTCAGTTACCCCAAAAATACACTTTTTAGGATTCAATGAAACTCTGTAGGTTTCACACTTCTATAATATTGCTCTGAGATCCCAAACATGATCTCTTCTATCTTTCAAAAATAATGTGAGTTCATCCATGTAAATAATAATGCACTTGCTTATCAGCTCACAAAAAGCATAATCCATGGCTCTTTGGAATGTGGCTCCAACATTTATCAATCTGAATGACATTCTTCGGTAAGCAAAAGTTCCCCACTTCATGGTGAATGTTGTTTTTATCTGATCTTCCCTCGCTACCATTACTTGATTATATCCAAAGAATCCATCCAAAAAGGACATCATCTATGAACCATTAACTATTTGTAGCACTTCTTCTAGTTAGGGAAGTGGATAATTGTCTCTCTTAGATGCCTTGACGAGAACCAAAATTTCCACCCAGGTAGAATTTATGATAGGAAAGCTTATCTTAGCTGATAAAAGTTTATGGACTTCCTTTTGAATTAATGGTTCTAAGAGTGCATTTACTGGTCGATGTTTCTATTGGAAAGGCTTTGCATCAGGCTTTAATGGTATTGTATGAGTAATGATGGAAGTATCATAAGTCTTTAAATCTTCATATGTCCTAGCTATAACCTTCCAATAATCTTTAAGTTCTTGAGAAATATTTCTCTTCGCTTCCTCAGTATAAACCTTTCCAATTAGCACATTCTTAGGATCTTCCTTTGTATGTAAATTGTATAATTCAGATTGCCCCCCTTCACTTCAAGGAAAATCCTTCTGTCTGATTATCTGATCAATGTCGAATAATCATTCTAACTCAATTATTCCTGTTAGAATATTATTATCTCTTGCTTGAGCTAATTATTTTTCTTGAATTTCATCATCAGAGCGATCTATTTCCTCAATTATTTATGCTTTGAAAATACTGGAATTAGTGATGAAATCTAATATATGTCAATCATCTTCAAACACCTATAAATTAGTAACATTATCAGGAACAAAAGGTAACTGCACCAACTCAGCTGTGAATCTTTTCAAATCAGAGGAATCTAGAGGTTCTAGAGTACTGGCAGCATTAGCCAAAGCATCATCTCTTTGATTAAATCTTCTTGGGATATGAGTAATGTTGAATGCATCAAAAATTTCTATTAAATCCCATACTATGTGTCGATAATTGGACAAATGCTTGTAGTGAAAAATATACTGCTTTCAAACTTGTCTCACTACCAATTCTAAATCACCAAATATTTTGAGGATTCTAGCTTTCTTTTCTATTACGAGGATCAAGCCATGTATAATTTTTCATACTCTACCACATTGTTAGTACATTGAAATTGTAACTGATATGTAGGAAGAAAATATTTACCTTACTGGTTGATGAGTTTGATTTCGACTCCAATCCCTTAATCTTTTGATTTGGATCCACCAAATTTAAGAATCTGGGCTTGATCATTTATAGCTTGTAACTTACCATTCTTCGATTTTGTTGGATTAGTCCTTCTGGTCTGTGTAACCTGCACTCTGTCTAAATGTTTTCCTAATTCAGACCTCTTGACCTTATCATGTTCTGGAAAGTACTGATTCTTGATTCTATGAATTATCTCCAGACACATCATACAACTATTTTTTGAGTGTGCAACATCATGTAACCTACACCAATCCTGCAATAACAAAAAATTTAGTGAAATTTTAATTTTTTCGCTCTTCTGAGCTTTTGTAACAATATTCTTCTAAAATTTATCATAAGGACTATTTTCTTCTTCAGAGGAATCACAACCTGATTCAATTAAAACATCTCTTCCAGGAGTTAAATGATTAGGTTTTATAGCATCACATGTACAAATACTTTTTCTATTTTGACTCTTGAACTTCACACTTTATAAACTCTTGGTTTGACATCAATATCTAGAACTTCATTTTTCTGATTATATTCAATGATCATATATTTCATGCGTGGTTCTCTTTTAATCCTGATTTGATTAGGCACTCCCTTCCATGGTAACCACATATGTGAAAAGTTATTAGCCATATATCCATTCAAGACCTTGGACCAATCCTTGCTCAATATCATACCATAAGTGCTAGGTATCTCAACAACTTGAATGTCTATATAATATTGAATTCTAGGATCTGACGCTAATTGCATGTGAATATTGGTTAGCTCTCTGACTACGTTTACTTTTGTTTTATCAAGTTGAGTGAACTTCTTTAAATAACTTTTCAGAGTTAACCCTAGTGTTTGAAATGTGGACAAAGGCATCACATTAGTAGATGCTCCAGAATCTACTAAACAATTATGAATATTTTTACCCAATATTCTCAAAGTGAGTAAAAATGGTGGAGACTCTAATTTTCCTTTGTAAGAGGCTACTAGTGCATCTGCTATAGTAACAATGTTCTTATCTTTTGTTTTAGCCTAATTATCTTTCACCTGAGTGTCTTTGAGCTTGCCTTCTTTTGAAAAGTCTTCTAGAGAATTTAGAAAAAATTTCTTGATTATAGGTGTTTTGAGCAATTCTGACAAAGAAAGACTAATCTTTACCTTTTTTATTTCTTCCGCTAAATAGGTAGTCAATTTTTTTTGGTCAGTGGAATCTATCTTTTCATTTCTTAAAACATTTGATTAATTATAATAAGAGGTTACTTTGGGTAACCCCAAGTTATTACTTGATTTATCATCAGGTGGAGTTTTAAAGTTATTTGGCAGGATCACCATAGTTAATGGTCCATTGACTTAATTTCCACTATTGGTGTTGCTTCTCAGGTTATGACTATGTCCTTTCTGATACTGCTGAAAAGCATGAATTTCGTCGATTTCTTTCTAAGGTTCATTTTCATCTTGATAGGGAAATGTGAATGTTTCTAGATTCATTGTTGAATTATCTCCCTCATATTCATGAGTGTAACTTGTGATGACAGTAGGTGATTTAACGTATTCATAGCTTTCAAGAACTAAAGCAGAATCATATCCTACTGGAACTAATTTGTTTCTCTTAGGAGGGTGAGAGTCACACTATTCATTATAATGTGTAGTAGCTAGAAAAATGTCTAAAGCAATTTTGAATTGTGAACAGTCTACTTCAGCATCAACATTTGTGTTATGAATTCTACACCAATTATTCATCGTGAGATTAGCTAAATTCACTTTTGATGTGGATCTTTCATTCGTAGGATTAGTATTATCTAAAGGTGTGGATACTCCTCCATTGTTTGGTCATGTATTCCAAGGTCTAGGTGGTCTGGGAGCATTATACATTTGATTTTGTGAATTTTGATTGTTATTTTGGGTGTAAAAGTTTTGATTTATTAATTGTGTAACCTCTGTGGTTAATATTTTGAGTTGAGCTGTGATTTCTTTCATGTCTTCCTTCTCTTCTGAAATTCTAAAATTTTGATTTTCTTTAGTTTGCGAGAAAAAATAATTTATGTTGGCACACAACTCTATGATAGTTGGACTAGGGTGAGGGACTAAAGCTTGACTATTTCTTGGTTGAGAGAAAGTATTATGAGGAAATGTCCCATTTTGGACCACTAGAGGATAAAAATTAGGAGCTATAGGATGACTAAGAGGGACTCCATTTAAGCTTGGGGTAGGGTAATTATTTAATCCATTTACACCATTTGCGGATGATCCATTTCCAAGGTGCTTCATTTCTAAATTAACTTTTACAACTTCAGCATAAGCTTCAAGTATAGTAGGAGAATTTACCTTACACTTCACAAACATAGCAGTTAATGGATCCACTACTATTTAATAAACCGTGATAGAAGACAAATTATCCACTACATAAGGTGCTTGCAACCTAGAATAAGACTTTTGAAACCTATCATTAAAAGTAGTTATAGGTTCTCCTTCAAACCTCTTAATTTGAGTAAATTGATGATATAATAAAGCGAGATGTATCGGTGTACTAAATCTAGTTCAGAATGGGCTTTCCATATCCAACCAGGATCTAAGAGAATTGCGAGGCAGGTTGATATGCCATTGGTAAACTTCATCACTTAACATGTATGTGAACAACCTACATACAACATCTTCATGTTGAATCATTGCTCTAAAAAATGTATCCTTAAAGATACTGATATGTTCTTTTGCATCTTTATAGAGGTAATATTTGGGACACAACTTATCAAGATTTTTTGGTAAATCACTATGTACGAAAAATTGGATTGGTGACTCTATGTTAAGGAATGCCATCACTATAGAGGGCAATGGCATAACAACAGTTGGATTTTGCAAAATCGCACCTATACTTCTAGACTTTTGAGGTCTAGACGATGTTCAACCACTAAGCTTGACTAGAGTCACATGAGGATCACCAAATAAAGATCTAGTGAATTTACGAAAATCTAGTTTAAAGACCTAACAAAGCCAATAAGACAACAATAGGCCCTCCTTCTAGTGCCAATTCCTATTGACGACGATTTCAGTCACAACAACAGGGGGAACAAAAAATATTCATAGGCAAACTATAAAGAGCCTATCCTTCTTGAAATATATGGAACAAGACAATCTAAAAGGGGAATCTATCTTAATAGAAAAAAATATTGACTCAGTTCAATCTTAAGTCTCTAGTAATTAGGTAATGATCATACTAGGCTCACTCTAGGGTATGATGCGATTTTTTTGTTAATCTCAAATGGAATATGATAATTTTTTGTTTTATCAAGAATCATAATCTTTTTACACAAGATTTCCAATTCATTCATAAAAATAACATCATGAAATCAAAAGATTTCAAATAATATTTCATGAATATCAACAATTTCATTTGCTATCACTTAAGTAGATTTAGCTTTAAGCATTCAACAATTTCATAGAAAATGAAATTTTTTCAATAAATTTTCATCCATTCATCTATTTTTTGGAACATTTTAAAAAATTTAAACATCTACTCTAAAATAAAGCATAAAAAATAATGAAAATTAAAATTTCTCCTGGTTATTCCCCATGCATTCCCCAAAGAATTAATTAAATCAAAGAAAACCACTTTATACTTCATTAGATTGCTTCAAAACTACATATAAAATGGTGTGAGCTTTTAAAGAGAGGAGTTTTAGTTTGGAGACCGAGTAGGTTCTGCATGCACCCTTAAACAATGCAACATACAGTCTTGTTCGACTAAACTAACAAAACCAGCTACAAAAGATTCATGAGATAGGTAGCTATCAAATTGGCTTTGATATTAATGAATGTCTACGCACATATAAGTTTTTAAACCAGAATGATTTAAAAAATAGGAAAAAAGAACAAAACTTAGAAAAGTTTTGGCTCTTCGGACATCCACAAATTTTGAACTTAAAATGAAAATAAAGTAGTAAATGGCCTTTTATAGGAACAAGGCCCCAAGAGTTCAAACTTAAAGTTTGTCCAAAGAATTAGAAATAGAAAATCAAAAGGTAGCACGTGGCATACACCAACTGTCATTAGAATATTCCAAATGAAGTCAAAGGTTTGACTTCATCAACAACAACACTCTTCACTTCTTACTCTGGTACGCAATACTCCACATAAACCAAGGCTATAGGCATCCTTCTGAATATTAGACAAAAACCATCCACCAAGACCGAGAACAAGCTGAAAACCTACAAAACAAATATTACTACAACACCTTCAGTATCTGATATCTTTTATCATTCAAGACTCGGGCTTGGGCTCCAAGATATTTTCCTTGTCTTTCTTCAATTGATATTCTCAGAAAGTGCCCAATGTTTGATGCATATGCTCTTTTGAAATCCCTTGTATAGCTTTCCAAGTGAGTTTAAGCCTAGTATATTCTTCTGATACTTGGAGTATTGTATCATTTCTTAGCACTTCATCTATTTCATATTTCTCTATAGTGTTCTTGCACTGTATGATCTCATCAATGACCTCCCGAGTTAATAACTAAACATTGTCTTTGTTTATTCTTTCAATCCATTCTTTGAAAGATTTAGCTTCTTTACCCTCCTATCCTAATGTTTGGGGATCACAACTTTGACATGCTAGCAATTCAATAAAATCTTGATACTTATCAAGCAATTTTCTACTTTATGTGGTGAGTTTTTCAAATCCTTCAACACATTGTATCAACATGTCACCTTCCCAATTCAATTGTTTCTTCCATTTTTCTAGCAATAGAGCTTCTTGCTCTAGCATTATATTTCCTTGTATTAAACCTTGGACATCCGTTTGTATGAGAATTTCAATATTTTTCTTTTCAATACCAATTAGTTCTTAACGAACTTTGCATTCACTTTCAAATCTTTTAGATTTTTCAGACCAACAATATACTTATATTTTCCTATCACATTTGTGATGGATTCTTCCCCTTGTTTTACCCAATACTCAATCCATTCTTCAAATACATTCATTTTGTGGTGGGATGCTACAATTCCATCCACCTATTCTTGTGACATTAGTACTGGATGTTGGGGCAATTCAATTTGTGCTTGACCAGATTGGGTTAGAGATTTTAGAAAATGTTATAAGGTAGCAACCCGTTCTTTCAATTCTCTTTTCTTATTTTTTGTACTTTTGTACTCTAGCAATGTGGCATCCAAGTTCACCTTTATTTCATCCAACTCTTGCTTCCAAGATGAATGTCCAAGATTAATTCTTGTTATCCTATAATACTTAGGAATTATTTCATGTCTTTTTTTATCATCTATTGGAACTTGGCTATATGGATGGTTCTGTCACCATTTGCATTTCTCTGTATGTCATGTTTCTCTTTAGCTCTGCGCCTAGGCTTTGGAGTATCTATTTCCTATGCAAAACTATTAAGGTCCAAAGGTAATATTTCTACTTCCATTGGGGAAGCCAATTCCCTGATCAACCAATTAGGTGCATCATTATTTAGCTTTACCTCTATAGCATTTCTTTGTTCCTAATTTTCAGTGGGTTCAGGAATATCTTCTCTTATTTCTTTAGCTTTATCTGTTACTTCTTCTAAAATGGGAATTTCTTCAACAATTTTTGGCATAGATTTGGGATTACTAAGATTTGGCACTATCTCCTCTATTTGGAGACTTACATTTTCCTGTCTATCCAGATGTTCAATGTCAATTTCCTGAACATTACCTTCTTTATTCTTTGCTACACTAGGATTTTCTTCATTTTCAACTTCTTCACTTGGAACTTGTGTAGGTTCTTCCTTTTCAGCTTCTTCAACCAAGTCTTCTTCTGATTTTTCAAAGACCAACAATTGTTCATTATCATTTGGCACATTCCCAAGCAAAGGATGGGAATCAAAAGTATCTTCAATAATTGTTTCATTAATAGGATTTTTCTCTACATTCTCCTATGTTTCCATCTCAATAATATCAAGGATCCCCTCTTCTGAGGTGAGTGTTCCTTGTATGAATTCTTCTTCTTCAATATTTATAGGGGTAGACCCTGTATCGGGAATTTCTTCTATCACTAGTTGTAGGTCATGGGTTTGTCTTTGGACTTATTTTCTTTTACCTTCTCCCACATAGCACCCCATTTAATCATTTGTTCTTTAATTTTGGCCTCATCCATCTCAGAAATTTCATCCAAGACCACAAAAGTTCCTCCCAATGCTTGTTTCACATTAGCCATATTAACAGAGGGAGGAGAATTAAATAGTGTTGCAACCCTTTGAGATGCAGACATTGTCTATGTACCAACATTTTCTGTTACTCCTATTTCTTCTTCAATAACCGGTTTAGTTCTTGGTTTTATTGTAGAGGAAGATGCACCTTTAGTTCTTACTTTTGATTTATCTTTATTTGATTTTGCATACCTCTGCTTATTAGATGGTTTCATTGAAAATTCTTTTTTTGAAACCTCTGGGGTTTTCTCTTCAATTCTTATACTAGGAGGCACCTTACTAGTTTTCCTTTTCTTTCTAGCAGGTTCCCCACTCTCAAATGTAGTTTCATTTCTCTATTTTTGTCTCTTGTCTTATGAGAACATGGGCTCAATTCCTCTATCTCTCAAAGCTTTACAAAAATAATTTATCCAGTGTTGAGTGTGTAACATAACTGGCACATAGAACTCATCAATTGATATCATTTCTTCACCCTCATAATCAGGATCTAGAATAGGTTCATCATACACCCTATCTTCATTATAGGCTTTATTCAACACTTCTCCATCATCTTCTTCTAGCTAGTCTGGAATATCATGAAGCATAAGAATCCGAGAAGATTCTAAAGACAATATTTCATATTTTCTCAACCTTACTTTGTGCTCATCTTCACAATTAAGCCAATAATCTTCTAGGTGCTAGAAATGAGCATGGTAACCAAAAATAGTCTTGGCAATATTCCCTTTAGGATCATAGTACATTCTCTGAAGTAGAGAAAAAATAAAATTACATGTTCTCAATTCTTTCTCACACAAGTCAAACACCCTTATTGCATTGCATTTATAATTCCCTAATACTATAGGAAATCTGAAAGAGGCCTTCTTGTGAGCCTTGTTATAAAGAGTCTGAGACGGTTTTAATTGTCTCACCAATTCTAATAAAACAATTTTATCTATTGGGTACTTGGGCAACATAAGTGGATGTCCATTAAACCCTCTCATGTTAATGTAGGAGTATGTGGGGAACTAAATATACCAACCTCCCATTGGTTTAATTACACTTTGTGCCTCCAAGGACAATCTTTTGGCTTTATCACCTTCCATCGTTTTGACCAGCTTCATGGAGAACACATCATGAACTGTCCTATAATTATCTTTATATCCATGGATAGTGATATGGGGTAAATGAGCATATATCAAAATTTTTCCAACTTCCCTACCCAGAGTACCAACTCTTTTCAACCCTTGTTTGTTTGACCTCATGGCGCAAGAATAAATCACATATGCAGACAAATAAAAACATTTGGTTTTAGGAAATGCCTTTATCTGTTCATATAATCTATCACTAATAAATTTCCCCCAATGCATTTGCATGGGATTCTCCATCAATCTGGATATTATTGCAAACATCCAGGATTCAAATTTACTGGCATCTCTTAAACCAACCATCCTACTTAGCAGAGTTATAATATCCTAAATTTCTTGGTTGAACATAGACCTTTAAATTACTTTGGTCTATGGTGTAATTAGCTCTTGGTACCATTGGGTACTCATAATTTCTCTATTATGAGCCTCAACATTCTGATATGTCTTGGCCTTCGCCTTTATATCAATATTGTACATCTGAGTGAAAGTAGGAAGCCCAAATGTGTACATAATTCCTTTCAGCGTGAGATCTACATAAATTCTTCCTTCCTTCTCAACAAATCTTTTGTCAGGGTTATAATAATCCATACATTGTGTAACCAATTTAGGGGCCTCCATTGCTAGCGGAAACCCTCCTGCTGAAAATAACCCACTTTCTATAACATTCCTAGTACACTGAGAAGCATTTTCCTGCCATACCTGTGTGCAAATTTCAACATCAGAAGACCACCCAAGTTTAAAAAAGAGAGTAGGAACCAACCAAGCCACAAAACAACGCCAAAGCAAATGAAAACGAAAGGAAACAAGAAAAAAAAAAATGTCCACATTTTGCCAAAGGAAAAAATAGGGTGTGTTGTGAGACCACACAACAAGACCCTCTACCTAAGCCCCTGAAGGATTCTATTACCCACCCTTTTTTTCCCAATTTGTACGTGTCCATTTGAAAAATTCTTGTTCTATTGGTATGCCTTTTAAGAAAAATAGGATGATTGACCTTGCCTCGTAGTCTTCTATAACATCAACTATTTCATCAAGAAATTCAAATGTGATTGATTTACCTCCAAATTGGCTGGTTTGGGTGCTGGTCCCTTTTGGTCACGTGGCATGACTGGGCTATTCTTTGGGTGGGTCATGGCTAAATGTCTGGGACCCAGCTGCACATGACTCCAAGGTGTTCGCGTTGACTGGATGGGTAGCAGAACTGGGGCAGACATGAGGAGTCTCATTCCGAGTAGCTGCCTCTGGCTCGTTTGAAACCCCTTTCTCTCTAGCCTTTTTCTACATAACAGATCCACATGGGTTTAACCTAGACTGGGACCCAATTGGTGCTGACATATGCGCAGATGAACCTGAAGGTTTAGCCATGGTAAACACAAGGAAAAATCAGTGCCGCTGTGGTTGTGTCTCAGTCAATTGCAGAGCACCCAGTACTAGAATGGAAGAACACACGACTTGTAGCCTGCCTTTACATCTCAATGGACTTTATAGCCTTTTTTCTGTGTTAGAGCGGAAGACCGAGTACTTGCCAAATCTTTTCCTAACAACATTTTGTAAAAGTCAAAAATATCAGTTTTCTAGATATGTGATTTAAGGAAAATTACAATCATTTAGTTTCTAATATTGTATGGAAGGAACTGTTTACTCCTCTCTTTTTCATTGGTTGGGAATAAAGTGACAATGGAATTGGTAACTGATCTTACAATTACATTTAAATCTTACAATTAAATTGTATTATGAGAAATATATTTATAATGAAATTGTTTATTAATTATTAAATAGTTTAGTTATTTATAAATTTATATTCAATTTATATTAGTTTATATCATATTGTCATAAGTTATTAGTGATTTATATTTTAAAAATAGTAATTATTAAAGTATATAATCAGATAAAGTGAATAATAATATTTAAATTTAATTGAAAATGTGTGTAATAATATATATAGGTTATTATATTATTTGTCTTAAGACTAGAATATTATTCTTTCTATTTACAATTTGTATGCACACTTTGAAAATGTATTTAGAGTTTGATTTGGAAATCTATCAAATTTTACAATTTACTTTAATTAATTTATGTCTATTCTTCCCTTTTTAGTATATAAAGAACAATGATATTTAAGTATACCTCAATAAGGCTACCATTTTGTCCCTATAAAATATTTTATCTTGAGTTAGCCCACATAAATATATGTATGAGACTTGAAAACAACAATTTTTAGATAGCCATATGCTTTTCAAATATTTGTGTAAATCTAGAATCCTTTGAGTACATTAAGTATTATTTTTCAATGCCTTAGGGGGAGAGAAGACTTGTGAATTCTAGATCAATGTGTGGATGTAAAATAAATAACAATGAATGTCTTTGAATATTAACACAACATTAAATTATACAAAATATGTTATTAGTTGAATCACTATGAAAAATGAAACAAAGAAGTAAATAAAAATTTGAATTTAGATTTTACAAAGGAAAGGTTAGATGTATAGATATTTAATAAATTCTAGAATAAGTTGAATATATTGGAGTATGTGCATATATGCATAAGAAGGGGGCTAAATATGTGTGGATATGGGTGAAGGCTAGATGAAGGTTCTCAACATTACATAAGATTATGTCATTTCTCAATATATACACATAACAAGACATTTATTCAAATAAGCACAAAAAATAAATAGGAAATGGAATGAGTATGTAAATTTTACCATTACATTTTTACCTACTTTGTTCAAGGTGCATGTGAATCCTAAAATCATCATGCATATGAAAGTATGTAGCATTCACAAATTTTGATGTCAAATGAATATTTAGAATGTGGAGAGATATCATAATGTCCATAAAAATAAGTAGACTTGCTATATAATGAAAAAATATGATACTTCTATATTATATTTTCAAAATAAAAAATAAGTTTAAAATACATGCTTTCTTACTAAACTATTTAGGTATAATATAGATGCTTGAATAAAATGAACATATTAGACTATGTTCATATATGAATGTGATGACAACTAATTTTTTGATGATACATGACTATAGGGATGGGTAAAAGTTATAGAAGTGAACCCATCATTACACAAGATTGTTGCATTTGTTGATGTCTATATCTATCAAGATATATCCGTAAAACGAGAATAAAAATAAATGGGAATTAACATAAGTATGTCGATATCACCTTTACATTTTTTCTCCACTTATTAGGTACATGTCAATCCTAAAATGATCATGCATGTAAAATTATTTAGAACTACAAACTTGTACATATAATAAATGTCTAGATATAAAGTAATATAATGGGGGTGCATATTAAATAATAGACCCTACTTAATGTCATCACTAAAGGTTGTAATGTTTCCTCTCAAAATCACAACTTTGATCCACTATAGAATATGTCCAATACTGATGTAAGGGTGAATAAGTATAAATAAACAAAGAGAACAAACTCACCCTTTGAGAGAGGAAAAAATTGGGTCAATTATGGGAGAGAATATCCACTTATTCTTAAAGATTTGATAAAATTGGGAGAGCGTTTCCCTAAGTTCAAATAGGAAAAATAAGGAGAAATAAATAAATATAACCTAGACCATGACCAATTGTGCGTTATGGTCAACTGTTGTGAATAAACCTCCATGATCTCATATTGAGAAGATAGAAATATGTGTACACATGCAACTAGAAAATATCAATTTCCTTTCATAAATCCCCTTAAAATTAAATATACATGTCGAAATTTAAACCACACTAACACAACCCTTTTTATGTGTTTCAACTTGAGTTCACTTTGAATATAAGAAACTTTGTGAAAATAATATTAGTGAATACCATCTATCAACTAAGTGTATATGATTTGTATCATTTCTTTCCATGTCAATTGACATGATACATGTGAGACTTTCTTTCTTTTTTTAATCTAATAGCATGTATACACATAAGTATAATTAATCTAGAATATTTGATGTGATAATATAAAAAGATTGATATAATTTAAATAAATATTAAATAAGAAATAACGTTTCAATATTAGATATATGATAGTAATATTAGAATTATATAAGTAAATTTAATGAATAATGTTAATATTTGTGAATAAATAATGAATAATTTAAATAAATATTAAATAAGAAATAACGTTTCAATATTAGATATATGACATGGTAATTTACTATTTGGCCCAAGATCGTAATATTGTTTTTGACATGCATTAGGCTGAGCCCATGAATGTAAAACTCCTACATCTATTAATTTGGTTTGGCGATGTATAAATTTATAGTTTTTACTTTTGTTGATTTGTGCCTCTTTTTTCTCTATCTTTTTTGTATCTAAATATTAGAAGTATTAAATATTAATTTTGTAGGGAAACCTTTATATTGCTAAGGGACACATTCTTTGTTGCCATAATTAGTTATATGATATATTAAATTGTATATGGCTGGTATAAATACAGGTGTATATAGTTAACTGATTGTAACTAAACTTCACTCAATCACCTCCATTCAACCATCGATCAACTACTTCCTCTATGCCATATAAATGCAAATGTATTACTCAAATAAAATACAATAATTTTTTATGCTCAATAAATCAATTTTAGTGTTATTCTCTCATGCGGTATCAAAGCAACAATGTTCATGTGCATCAAAGTAAGGTAGTTATGTGCCTGAAATGGTAGCATGAAATTTTGCAGAAGGCATGGGGAAGCAATCCACTAGCAATAGAGCAATACGATTAGGGTGTTGCGTTTGAATCTCTTCCTATGTGTTGAAAATGAGAAGAAGAGAAGGTGATTTCTTTAGTGTGTGTAATGCCTTCCTGCATCTAGTGAAAGCAATATTTTGTTGCAAACTATTGTGGAGAAGGCAGCCCAAGTAAGTAGATCATAGTATTTGTTGTCACGCCCAGTATAATGGATGTAGTACCTATTGATTGTCAGAATTTCTAATCTTGAGAAGCAACGGTTAAATGCATTAAATGCACAATCAAATGAGATCCATTGGGATCTTCCACCCCTTTGCTATGTCTAACAATTATGTTGTCTAGTTAATTTTTTTGGCAACAAATTAATTTTGGTAGGTGATTTTGAAATTGAGCGGTAGTTTTGGAAAAGGGCAAGAAAGACAAAAAGAGAATAGAATGTTTTTTCTATAAGACAAAAGAATATAAGGACGAAGAGGAATGTTCAACATAATAGAATATAAGAATGGAATGTTCAAGAGAACCTACAACAGTAGAAGACTTTGAAAAAGAGTAGTGCTCCAGTGCTCCAGAATATCACCAGCACACAGCATCACACAGAAAGCTCCAGTGCTCCAGAATATAAGCAATTTTTGTATGAAGGGTATATAGAGCCTTGCTCTGATTTTGTATGTAAAAATTTTGGTTGTAATCTTTTTTTAGTAGTTGAATGAAATATACAATATTATGCCTCCTTTTCTTGTTGTCTTTTGTTTGGTCTATATTTTCATCTTTGCCCACTTTAGTTGGGATATTTTCCCAATAGATTGGTATCAAAGCCCTAAGTTTCTTGTGAATTTAGTTTTTAAAGCCCTAGTTTTATTCCTAGGTGTGCAATGATAAAACCCTACCTTCTAGGTATTTAGGAAAGCCCTAGTTTTCTAGGTAGTGAAGAAAATCCCTTAGATTCTTTCTGGGTATTTGTAGTTTCCCCCATTTAGCAAAATGGTCAGAGGAGATAATAGGAGTTGGAATCAACCACCTATGTTTGATGGTAAAAATTATGACATTTGGGCAAAGAAAATGAAAACCATTTTAGTTGCAAATGATTTGTGAGAGTTGGTAGCAAATGGGTGCACAGATGTGACTAACCCAAATGCATTTACAACATTGACCAATCCTCAGTTTGATTGAGGCAACCTTGATAGAGGCTATTTTTCCTGGAATAGCAATAGCTAGTTATGCAAAACAAGCATGGGAAATACTTCAAAATAGTTACAAGGGTACTGACAAGGTGAGGCTAGTGAAACTCCAACTATTAAGGAGATATTTTGAGACCTTGTAGATAAAGGACATCGAGTCCATTTCATATTTTCATACAAAGGTTTCCACCTTGACTAACCAGCTGAGGATAAATGGAGAATCAATGGAAGAGTAGAGGATTATAGGGAAAATCCTAAGAAGCTTGCCCTCTAGATTTGACCTAGTGGTTATTTCCATAGAAGAGACCAAGGAACTCTCAAAGATGACAATTGATGAGTTAATGGGTTCACTTCAAACCCATGAGTAGCGGCTAAATAGATCCGCTCCTTCTGTAGAACAAGCCTTCAAAGCACAAAGAAATGTGTGAGGCAAGGGAAGAGGAAGAAATGATAGAGGAAGAGGTCAAAGGGATAGAGGTAGAAGCAACTCCAAAAGAGGAGGCTCAAATAGTCAAGAAGAGGCTAGCACCTCCCAATCAGACTTCCAAAACACAAAGAAGATAAGCAACTCAAATCAGAGGCAAAATAAGAGCAATGTGTAGTGTTACTACTATCAAAAGTATGGTCAGTATACAAGCGAATGTAGGAAGAAACAATGTGACCAAGGGAGTCAAAATGTAAATGTGGCAAGTGAAAAAAGGCTAAAAATGAAAAATAGACAAAAGTGTTTATTGCATGCAATCTTACAAAACAAGGTAGCACTGAAGTTTGGTATTTGGAAATTGGCTATAGCAACCACATGAGTGGTAACATAAATTTATTTTCCTCCATAGATAGCATCATTAAGTCTGAAAATCAAAAAGGGGAACAATACGAAGGTTCTAGTCATAGGCAAGGGCATAATATGCATACAAACCAAGCATGGTGAAGAAAGACAAATTCATGACGTATTTTATGCCCCAGGAATGAAACACAATCTCTTGAGCATTGGACAGATGGTCCAAAATGGTTATAGAGTGCTAATGGAGAAAGGGGAATGCATCATCTATGATACAGATGGAAGCAAGAAATTTATGGCAGTGGTTCAAATGACAAAACAAAATGTTTCCCCTCAAAATGCAAATCTCAGCACAGTCAATAGGCCTATAGTAGTCAACCTTCAAAACAGTCATCCAAGACCCATCCAAGCTTTAGAATTTGAGGTATGGGAATCTAAGCTAGTATAGTTTAAGTATTTTAGCTAGAAGAGGTATGGTTAAGGGCCAACTAGCAATTGTAGAGCTTGATGAAAAGTGTGAAGCATGCATCCTAGGTAAACAACATAGGTAGCCCTTTCAACCAAGGCATTCTAGGAGAGAAAGAGCACCATTAAAGTTGATGCATTCATATTTATGTGGTCCCATTAAGACCCCAACCCTAGGTGGAAATGTTTATTTCATGACATTCATTGATGATTATAGTAGAAAAATCTAGGTGTATTTTTTTAAGAACAAATTAGAAGCATTTGAGAAGTTCAAGGAGTTTAAGGCCTTGGCTAAAAAGCAAAGCGACCACTATATCAAAGTAATCAGAATGGATAGAGGGGGAGAGTACATCTCTCAAAAGTTTACGAACTTTTGCAACAATCAAGGCATTCATAACCAACTCACATCCCAATATACTCCACAACAAAATGGAGTGGCTGAAAGAAAGAATAGAACCATCACAAAGATGGTTGCAAGCATGCCGAAGGAAAAAGGTTTGTCTAATGAATATTGGGGTGATTCTGTAGAAACAATGGTCTACATTTCGAATAGGTTCCCAACAAAGGCCGTTTGTGATAGGATTCCATAAGAAGCATGGACACAATGCAAATGGATTGTTGAGCATTTGAGAATATTTGGATGTGTGGCATATGCACTCATGCCAAAAAGAGAAAAGAAAAAAAATTGATGACAAGGGTGAAAATGTATTTGCATTGTCTATAGTGAAGAATCCAAAGCCTATAGATTGTACAATCCCATTAGCAATAAAGTGGTGATCAACAGGGATGTTGAATTCATTGAAAATGAGTCATGGGATGGAACGATTGATAGAAACACAAGTATTTCTATCTCAATACCCTTTGAGGATGAAGAAGCTCTAGAAGGTAGGTGTGTTGGAACCTTACAACAAGGTAATAGTTTAGAAAATAGTAGCAACAACTCCAAAAACTTTTAGCAGAACAGTTGCTCTAGAAACTTTCAACAGGGTAGTTGTATTGGAAGTTTACAACATCAATCTTCTTCATCAATCCAATAGTCAAGTAGCTCCAAAAAATTTTACCCTACGCTTGCATCATTGATGCCACAAAAAACTAGAAGCATGAGGGAAATTTATTACAACACAAGGTATGCAAATTTTGATTAGAATTTAGATTTTGCTTTTTTTTTTCTATAGTGATCCAATGTATTTTGAAGAAGACGTGAAATAAGAAAAATGGTGTAAGGCCATGGATGAAGAGTTGGACGCTATGGTGAGAAACAAGACATGGGAGCTCACTGATTTATCCAAAAGGGAAATCAACCATTGGAGTTAAGTGGGTCTATAAGACTAAATGTACTGTTGATGGTAAGGTTGAGAGGCATAAATCAAGGCTGGTTGTTAAGGGATACAAACAACATCCTAGAAGAGACTATGATGAGACATATGCACCAGTTGCAAGGCTGGAAATAGTGCAAGCAGTCCTAGTAATTGCATCCCAACAAAAATGGAAATTATTTCAAATGGATGTAAAGTCAACCTTCTTGAATGGAGTGCTGAAAGAAGAGGTGTATGTGGAGCAGCCACCTGGCTACAAAGTCCCAGGGTAAGAAGACAAAGTCTATAGGCTCTAGAAATATCTTTATGGGTTGAAGAAAGCACCACAAGATGGTACATCAGAATTGATTCATACATTCTGAGTAATGGCTTTAGCAAAAGCAGTAGTGAGCCCACACTCTACATCAAGGTAGCCAATGGTGATATTCTTATTGTTGTTTTGTATCTAGATGACTTAATTTTCATAGGGAATAGTAATCTTTTCATTGTTGATTTCAAAGAGGCAATGGAAAATGAGTTTGAAATTACAAACTTAAGTTTTCTAAAATATTTCCTAAGCATGGAGGTCCAACAAATAGAGCATGACATCTTTATTTCACAAAAAAATATGCTAAACAAATCTTGAAGAGATTTAGAATTTTGGAGAGAAAACCAACCCCAATCCCAATATCTATAGGTCTAAAATTAAGCAAAGAGGATAGTACCAGTGATGTTAACCCAACCCTCTACAAGAGCATGGTTGGAAGCCTCATGTATTTGACAACAAGAAGAACTGATTTGATGTATGTAGTAAGCATGATTTATAGGTTCATGGAGCAACCTAAGGACACACACTAGCAAGTAGGAAAAAAATTCTAATGTATGTCAATGGCACACAATACTATAGAATTATGTATATCGCCTCCAATGAGTTTTAGCTAGTTGGGTACATAGATAGTGAGTGGGCAGGAAATATAGATGATAGGAGGAGCACATCGAGATATTTTTTCCATATGGGTTTGGGAGAAATATCATGGGAATCAAAGAAGGAACCCATAGTTTCTCTCTCCACAACTGAAGCATAGTACATTGCAGAAAATGTAGCAGCATACCAAGCTATTTGGCTTAGAAGAATCCTTGTAGATTTGAATGAGCAACAAGAAGATGCTACAACCATATTTTGTGACAACGTTTATTCTATTTCCTTGACTAAGAATCTTGTCTATCATGGACGAAGCAAGCATATTGAAATCTTCTACCATTTCATAAGGGAGTTGGTAGAGCATGGAGAAATTGAACTTCAGTACTATAGATCTGAGCAGTAGCTCGCTGATATTTTCACAAAGGAATTGTCAAAAGACTCCTTTGAACGCCTAAGAGATAGGCTTGGTATGAAGGAATACATTGAAACTTTAGGTCTGGAAAACTTAGAAAAGTGCCAATGCACCAGAACTTTAGCTTTAGAAACATCAAAAAAGCACGATGCACCAAAAGTTTGGATTGTTGTAGAACTTTTGCATTGAAAGTTTTGAATGGTGATGAAAAATAGAAAGGCTCAAGATTAATGGGGAGTGTTGGAATTCCTTATCTTGAGCATCAATGGGTAAATGTATTAAATGCATAGTTAGATAAGATCTATTGGGATCCTCCACCCCTTTTGTCATGTCTAATAACTATGCTATCCAGTTAATGTTTTTGGTAGAAAATTGATTCTGGTAGGTGATTTTGAAATTGAGTGGTAGTTTTGGAAAAGGGCAAGAAAGAAAAAAAGAGAATATAAAGTTTTTTTTGTAAGACAGAAGAATAGAAGGAAAAGGAGGAATTCTTAATAGAATAGAATAGAAGAAGGGAATGTTCATGAGAACCTGCAGCAACAGAAGACTCTGATAGAGAGCAGTGCTCCAAAATATCACCAACACATAGAAAGCTCTAATGTGCTAGAATATACGTAGTTTTTGTATGAAGGGTATACAAATCCTTGCTCTAATTTTGTACATAAACATTTTGGTCATAATCCTTTTTCAATAGTTGAATGAAATAGAAAATATTTTTCCTCTTGTCTTGTTATCTCCTTTGTTTGGTTTGTGTTTTCATCTTTGCCCACTTTAGTTGGGATCTTTTCCCAACATTGATTGCAAATCAAACCTTTTGGATTGAGGCTTTGAATCAGTAATATTTGATCATTATTAAGGTATGCAAATAGTTTTACTAGATCAATCCAAGGAAATATGGTCTCATGGAGTGTGACTGCTAGATAGAGCAAAAGGAATATGAAATGCAACAAGGTTAGGGCAATAGTTTGATTTCAAATTTTGTGCATATAAGGGTATAAAAGTAAAATTATGTTTTGGTAGTTTGTTAAGATAGACAAATAAATAGTGATATGTTAGATAGGAGGAGTTTCAAGAATGACAGGGAAGAAATCCTTGGTTTTCTTTCATTCACATAGTGACTAAGTGTCCTTGATTCCTTTGAGCAAGAATTCTAAATTGTTTCTATGTATTATTTTTTAAGTCAATATCAATAATCAAAAAATTACTTCTCATTGTGCTCCTACCCATTGTATCTCTTGGTTTGGAATGACTATGGACATGACAACAATTTTTTGACAAAATGGCTCAGATAAATTGATTATAGATACAAAGTGTAGTGTATAAATATGTATCCCTTTACATTTTCACACTTTTTTGGGCCCTTCTTGCTAAAATTGGGCTTCTTTGTGCCTTATTTAGTCATATTTTGCATCCACAAGCCTTATTTAAAGCATTTCTATGAGAATAATCCTGAAACTTAACTAATGACCAATCATAATTCATGTTTTTAGGTTATGTGTTCTAGATTTAGTGATCTAGGACTCATATGCTACCTTCAGCATATGGATCCCACCTAAGTCTCAGGGCTTGACCCTGAATATGGCATAGAACTTAACATTTCTTGAAATTTGTGTCCCAAGCTTAGGCTACTAGGACTCATATGCCTCTACTGGGACTCATACGCCTCAATTAGCATATGAGTTTTGCTTTAGCTTGGACCTATTTTGAATTCAATTCTTTGTGGGATTTTATTCTCCTAGATCTAATTTTGGCTTGTAGCGTTGTAATTTTGGAAAATTTGGCATAAACAACTATAAATACAAGGTTATTTCACATAATTTCTCCTAGAAATTTTGAGTCAAGCATATTATAATATCACAAGAGCATTATAGATTGTTTAAAGTATTCAAGATCTGATTTTCAATCATTTTGGAGATATATTCAAGTTTCAAGCATCATATCAAAGTCATCATGCATCATGTGTGTTTTTGAGCTAACATTTGTGATGTAGGTTTTCATGATTCAAGCAAGTATTCAAGTCAAGATCCATAACATACAATCAAGAGTCAAGATCTACATTCATGCTAGCCATTTCATACAAGATTGTAGCCTTCGTTCTAAGGGTTTGGTGAGTTGCAACATAGAATATTTGTTAATTCATCACTCCATTCTATTTCATTTTATTTCAAGGTTTGATTACCAAAATGGGGTTTGACCAAGGAAAACCCCTATCCACTAACAAAACAACATTTTTCTCCCTCTATATGTGTGATTGCAGATCTAGGAGTTTTGGAACTTGAAGATCTTTTGAAGACAAGGTTGCAAGATTGAAGATAGTTGTCAAAGTTTTAAAAGTTGTCAAGAAGTTGTCATCTTCACAAAAAGTCACCTACATACCAAAATTCAAAGTTTCAGACTTAGAGATCAGACAAGAGAGAAGCTAGAGAAAATCACTAGAGGATACCAAAGTTTCATTCAAACCCTCATACTAGGACTAAATCCTCACCTTGGGTGTATGAGTCCTAGTATACCACTTTTCAACCATTTTTTGTAGATCTTGATTTACCAGTTGTAGATTCTAGATTCAACCTAAAACCTAAAACTGGGACTAAATCACCCAATCTAGCATATGAGTCCAATTTCACATCAAAAATCATAATTTTAAGATTCCAGACCTTGTTTCAGGCATCTCTAGTACTCTAGGTATTTCTCTATTTATCCACATTTTATTATTCTGATTTTGAGCTTAATTTCCAAGATCATATAGCTAGATTTGCATATTGCATTATATAGACATTTAAAAATGGCTTAGGCCTGCGACTACATTTTTCATCATCAATTCAAGATACCCACAAAATGGTTAAATGATTCTATCATTTAATTATAACTTAACATCACATTTCCTCTAATTAATTAAATAGTTTTAACCATTTAATTAATTCAATTTCATTATATTCTTCTAAAATTGATTAATTAAGTAAATTACATTAATTTACTTTAATTACGTTGTTAATTAATTCTAATCTCTTTTTTTGATTAATTAAATAAGTTTCCTAAATTTATTTAATTATGCCATTTAAATTAAATCATACTCTCCCTACATCTAATTAAATCACATTCTCCCACATTTAACTAAATAAAAGATTATTTATTTAATTAATTATTCTACCTTCTCACCTAAACTGCCTCCATAAATTAAATAGTTCATTCAACTATTTAATCACATACACACAACTTCTTCCATAAAGAAAGGAATTAATTTTATAATTAATTCTTCTATTTGAGCACATGTCTCCTACTTTTTCAATCTAATATCGCATGCATAATTCTCTCCTGTACTGAGTAACACTCTCTCTCAGTTCACTCACCTAACTAATCTATCATCTCCTTTTGACTCACACACTCTTTCAATTACATTTCTTGACTAATCAATCAAATCAACTAACTATCCAATCAATCTAATCAATTGAGTCACGTAACTATTGAATTAGATCCTCACACTCGATCTGGACCATTCAAATGCAAAACAATCTCGACCGTTGGATCTGTGAAGCTTCTATAAAAGGATATTTTTAATTCTATTTTGAAAAAATCACAATCTTTAAAGCTTTTCTATCAAAATACTTATAGGCTAATAATGCACACTCACAATCTGAGGGAATTTGAGAATTTCAAAGCAAAGTTAAGGAGAATAATGGAGATGAGTCAAGCAAGCATGGGAATTAGGTGATATTGTTCTTTTTTATTTAATTTCTTTTTTGCATTGCACTTCATTATCGATTTGGGGATCTTCGCATGATCTAGGCGATTTATGATTGTTGTCATTGTTATGCTTTCTTTGTTCCTTGTTATTTTACCCTATCACATTTGGTGAGCCTGATGTGAAGTAATAGGTACGGATTGATGCATTAGATGAAAAAAATGATACATTTGAGATCATGAACCACATCTAACTTCAAGCGACACATTTGTGGCTTCCTACGACATATTTGACTGGTGAAAATAATTTTTTGATTTTCGAAATTCTAAGTTTTGATTTTAATGATTAATTTTTTTTATGACTAATTCGGAGTTTACAGTGTGTGATCTAGTGGATTTAACCTAATTTTTATAGGATGATTGATAGAAGAAAAAAATACAAACTTTCAAACTTCTAATGTGTGGTAATACAGGACGATTGTTGAAGAAAATGATCTAAAATTCCTATCTTATTTTGCTTTCTTCCATACTTTGAGTCTTCACATAGGAATTATTTTATTAATTAAATGGTTAATTAACCCTCCTTTGTGTCTTCACATAGTATTTTTTTATTTGATTAGGGTGGATTTATTACTATTCTCTATGCTTGGGAAGGTTAGTAGGCTTGTATGCTCTGACCTTGGGAAACCTTGGTGATCAGAAAGCCAGACCCATCAACTTTTATGTTTACCTATTAGAGGGCCTACCTTGGTGGGAAAAAGTAATCACCCCAAGGGAATGAGCCAACTGAAAGCAAGCTAAAGCCAAGCTACTCCCAATCGGTATATAAATTTGAATGCTATCAGAAATCTATAGAATTACAAGTGCATATGTGTTATATAGACAAGTGATTCCCTCAATACCCGAGAGGTATGTTAAAACCTATAGAGCATAACCTCTAAACTATGGGAGTCCTCCTTATTGGATCTAATCTTGCCTCATTTATAACCACCTAAATGGGTTTCCAAATTAAGAACCTTTTGTATAGATTGCCAAAAAACCTTCTATTTACTGGTGTAAGAACGATTGTTCTAAAGCTGACCCACATTATACATGTAGTCTAGTAGTAAAGATGACAAATTCCTTGCTCATTTGGGAATTTGAATCTTAGTGCACTTGAGAAGTGTGTGCCATGGAGTGGATCCAGTGCCACTAAGATCCTAAGGCATCCACTCTAGATAGTGCAGTTGGAGGTAACTCTAAGTGGGAGTCCAGTGGATATTGTCATTGCTAGCCTTAAGATTGTAAATTATCTATTTAGTTATTTCAAAAAATCTGCTTGGAATGTCTTATGTGTGTGTTCAATCAGATCTGATAAAAAAAAAAATCCAAGGTTCCATCCTAAACAAGTCAGAAAATGTGTCAAAACTTAGGACTAGTTCACTGTTCAACACATCTATAACATAGAAACCCTCATTTGATATTCTGAGTCATAATTTCCAAAACCTACAATGCATCTGACATATTAAACTATATTTGTGAACTTCTATGACACATCTAATCTTTGAAACTGCATTTATAGTCTTGAAGGATGCATCTGCCTATCACAAAAAATATTACAATTAGCAAACAAAAAACTCAAAAGATTTATTGTAGGATCTTATTATTTGATCTGTACCCTCTACTAAAAAATTGGATCCAGACCTGGCACTTGTTCATGTCTAGGTTTATCCTCAGTTTTCCTAATTAGATGATTTTACTAGTAAACTACATTTGATACTATAAACCACATCCATGCGTTTTTGTGACACATCTTATCTTCAAAACCACATTTGCAGTCTGGAACGATGCATCTACCTATCACATAAAATCTTACAATTAACAAATTGAAAACTCAAAAGATTTACTATAGGATCTCATTATCTGATCTACCCTCTGCTGGAAAACTGTATCCTAACCTAAGACTTGTTCATGTTTAGGTTTATCCTTATTTTTCCTAATCAGATAATTTTACTAGTAAGCTACATCTGATAATGTAAACCGCATCTGTGATTTTCTATAATGCATATGATCTTAGGAACCACATTTGTAGTATGGAACGATGCATTTTCCTGTCACAAAAAATATTACAATTAACAAACAAAAAACTCATAAGATTTACTGTAGGATTTCATTATCTAATCTACTCTCTATTGTATACCTGATCCAGACCTGTGAATTGCTCATATTTAGGCTATGTTGGGTCTCAAAAACGCTAGTTCGAATGAACCACGAGAGGTTGCCAAACTCTCACAATGTTATTGTCCAACTAACAAGGCGAACCAATAAGGTTGAACCTTCTACTCTTAAGGCTCTGCTAAACCTAGGCGTGTGCACCTATATGAATGACACAGATTTTGAATTATGCTTCTTGCTTGACAAAACTATCCACAAATGGCAATTTGATGGTGGAGAGATATGGCCTAAATTTGGTATAAATTGTATATGCAATATCAATGTATGAATTAATATGTTCAATTAAAAGATGTAAATAAAATGGATAAAACCTAAAAGGATAAGTAAGACCAGTGCCTTGTTGGGTAAAACGGAGTCAAGTGAAATCTCTAGATGAATGACTTCTGTTGATGGTGTTTTTTGCACAACAACTTAGACATAATATGATATCCTATCTCTCTTGAAAGGTGAATATCTATGGGAAAAGAGATAACCCCAAGGTCTCTAATGTCAGGTTTTGACAATGCAACAAAACAACTTAGCGATAAATGTGAAAATGCTGGTAATCACAAAGGGACCTTACTACAAGAAAATACTGGACTTCGAATTTATCAGATCTAAACAATAAATTGATACTTGGAATCTTTGATTGAACCCTGATAATAAAGAAACAATAAAAGATAAAGGTTTCAGAGATGATTCTAAGACTACTTCTAACCCTAAGATTGATGATGCCAAAGGATAAAATGCTCAGAATCGACCGATCTCTCATAAACTACTCTCTGCTTAACCCAGATAAATCTGCAATTTCAAAGAAATAGTGCAATCTTCTGAGGTATTTTAAGATTTTCAAATTACAAAAATTCATTCAAACAATCCTATTGCAATTGAGATGAACAAATCCCTATAACTGAACTAAGCACAATTTTAAATCCAAGCTAACTTTGCAAAGTAGCTAACAATCGGCTAACTGCAAAAAGTATGGACTAGAGATCCCTGCAAACATTCCAAACATAAAACCCTAAGTATCACCAAACAACTTAACTATAAACTTATAAGCAATTTGAAAGATAGAACAACAAGAACCATGCCAGATGAAACTCCACAAGATAGATAGCAAATCACAATATCCTTGCTTATATTAAGTCATCCAAAATGGCAACAATTTCAGTTTTCTGTTACAACACTTGCTTGAAACTAAACCCTAATTTACTCTAATACAAAATCACTATTCTATTTCAAGTATCACTTATCTCACTATCTTCCTATCCTTTCAAATGAGGCAACATGCCTATTTTATAGAGAATCCCTAATATAGGTCGGCTCAAAATAAGAATTTACAATAAAAACATGCCACACAAGAGGTCGGCCTCAAAAGATATTCGAAAAACAATATGAAATGTGCAATTTGCACCAATTTCATTCAAGTCGGCCTAGGAATCAAAAGGGTCGGCCCAATGCATGTAAGTAATGGGAAGCACAAATATCAATGTAGCCCTATATAGCTACTTCCCATCCTTGTCTTTAGTTTGATCTTCTTCACCATGCACGACCAACAAAATTTTGTTTGGACAACTAAGCAACAGGTGGCACAGGAAAAACCCTAACTCTTCTTTCAAGGGACCTGATGTCATCCCTTGGCTGCTTAACTGTACCATCCCAATTAGCTCTATTAGCTAAGTATCTGTCAATAACTGCAATATATGTTGCAACATCATCTAGCTGATGTTATGTGACTGGACCTTCACTGATTGGAGAATAAAAATCTCTCCACCATTTTTCTTAGTTGCTCTAGATTGAGACGCTTCGGAGCAAACTTCTTCATTCTTGTCATAATTTCAAAGAATGAGATACACTTATCATGGATACCAGTCAAAGTGTCCTCAATTTGCCTTCCTTGTTTGTGAATATTTCTCAAGGCCTTCTACCTCATTTGCAAGATTTTATACCATTCCCAAGGTTCAGAAACCCTTGGAAAAGGAAGAATCCCACTCTTTACCAGCTTATCTTCGGTGAAATACATGATTGTTGTGGTTTTCTATAGTAGAAGGTTAGTATCCTCCTTATTCTGAGCTAAGACAATCTTCAACCAGGTTACTGACCTCATGGCATCTCCTGTAGTCAACAAGATATCCTTAATGGCAGCATCTCCTTTGGTTTGAACACCCTGCAACCAAGCAATCGTGGCATGTGTGGTGCCTTTCATCTTTTCCAACTCAGAGATTTTTTCCCGAGGCAAGAAACCTGCAGAAGAGGAGGAAGAGCCAATAGATTGCAAGGGTTTCATCAACTCTTGCAATTACTTCCTCAGTTTCTCATTCTCTCTCTCCAACTCATGCCTCATTTGCATAACCTTCTTCAACCTACTTACAATTACAGCACTGGAGCCTTCATACTCCTGAATATCCTGCTCCACCGAAGCATGCCCTAGGTTAATAGTCTGCACATTATAATCCTTGGCAGTCACATTATCTCTATCTTTATCCGGAGTTGGGGTTGCAATGTGAGCCACTCTGTTGCCTAATCCACCTCTCTCAATCTGGGATACAACCCTAGCTTTCTTCTTAATCTTTTCCTTTTCAACATTATCCATAAGGTCCTCCCAATTAGGAGGAGCATCCTCCACTATTACCATTTTACTCTTCAACTCTTTATCTAGCCAACTTGGAATAGTTGACTCAGTTGGCACTGTATCCTCCCTATCCTACTCTTATTGATCATTAGTTGCATCCTTCTCAACACTTGGCACATCAGGTATATCCTTGATTGGATCCTCCTTCTCATGTACCTGCTCTTCTACAACAATCCATTCTGGTGAAGGAATTTTGGCTGGTATCTCCTCCTATTGAGGAGACCTATTCAATTGCTCTTTTGTAGGTGAATTTGCATATGCTACCAAAGGAAATTGAATCACCTTGTCAATTTCTTCCTCTGGATGATAAAGGTCTCCTTCTTGAAATTCCTCCTCACCCAAGTCCTTAGGATCTTCATCCTTATTTGGTTCTTCTTATACATCACCTGTATCCTGAGGAATGGAGACACTTTCTTGTTCAACAATGGGAGCAGTCACTGGAACATCCTCCTTTACTACAACATCCTTTGGGGAAGGAGTCCTTGACCTCCTCATATATACTTGTGTCTTTTCCCCTGAGATTTCTACTTCTACCACTGGTGGTTCCACCTCCATATCAGTTCTAGGAGCCTCACCTTGTTTCTGTGAAAGCTTCACAAGCTTTCTTCTTTTTATCAATGGAGGAGAAACTTCCACTTCTTCTTCCTCTTCTATGTCCTTTTCAACTTCTTTTCTAGAGACATGTTTCCTCTTCTTGGTGACAGGCTTTCTCTGCTTTCCTATCTCTGCTACCTTCTCAGTCTGAACATCCCTAAGCTGAATTTTGAAATTGGAATCCACTTTTGTCTTTCCCTTAGGATCTTGTTCAAGTGATTCCTCAGAAGAAGAATGAGACTCCAAGTCTCCCATCAGATCATAGGTGCATTGGACACCTTCACTCTCCAATTCTAGCATCTTGTGTTTCAACCACATTTTGGTATACTTGATCACCAGAGTCATGATTTGATCTAATTATTTCTTCTCTTCTTCTAATCAGTTGACATCTCCAACTAGCTTGTCTTTTATTGCCTCATAGACATGAACCTAAATTAAATTTACATCCTCCTCCACTTGGTCAGGAATGGCCTTCACATTGTATAACCTTACCAAGTCCACTGGCAACCTGGAGAACTTCTTCTTCCTTACCTAGAATTCATCACTGAGGTTGACCTAGTAATCCTCAATATTAGCCTTATGGCTATACTCCCTACTGGCCTTCTTTTGGGAACTACCGGTGACGTCAAACCTTGCTCTCTTGGAATGGAAAGAGACACCAAAAGTACTCATCTCCTCCTCAGAAGCATGAGCAGACTAGATAGAAGGGCATACCTCATTCATTCCTATTTTTAAGGGAAAATCATTCCCAAAACCTGTTTTGTGCTTGTCTCCCTTTATGATTATGTCAAAGTCACAAATCTGTCTAGTGACTTCCAACAATAAAATGTGACCAGTAGGGTACCTCGGGAGTCTGTAGGGAGACCTTTGGAAACCATCAATTCTCATGTAAGATAAAGTGGGAAATTGGATAAACCATCCCCCATACCTCTTTATCAATTCCTTAGCTTTATTAGAAATTCTCACATGCTCTGCACCTTGGAGCAATCTGGTGATGTGCATTGTAAAATAATCATTTGCTCTTCTATAGCTTCCTCCAGTCAGGTGCAACTATGGGTATACCTCATATATTGCATCTTGTCCAAAGATACCCCTAGTGCTCAACCCCTTGTATAGGTGAAGTCTTGCCAATGCATAGACTAGGTAGGAGGTCATGGTGAAAGTCTTGGTTTGCAAGACATTACACAACTACTCATGGATCACTGCACTTATGGTGCCTGCCTAGTGATAATCTATACCCTTCTCCATCCTAGCAATAACATTAAACATCCAAGTCTCGAACACACCTGCACTCTTTAACCCTACCAGCCTGCTAAGAAGAGTGATGACATTGTAGTATTCCCTTTTAAACTTGAGCCTGAATAACTACTTTGGCAATTTAGAGAAATGAGACTTAGGCTTCTCCAACCAAGAGTTGATCACCTATTGGGACTTAACTACGTTCTCCTCATAATGCTTCCTAGCACCATCCATATCAAAGGCCACCACATATGACCTGTCAGGCATCTCAAAGGTTGAAGCAATGGAAACTAGGCTAAAGACTACCAAAATCCTTCCCTGGGGACCAATTATCCTTTGTGTCCCTCTATCATAGTTCCTAGGACATTCAAGTACCAATTCATAACATTGCACCGTAGAGGGGAAACCTGCTACATGGGCCAATCCTGAGTCCACCATTATTTTGGCCAACAAAGGAGGATTTTGTGCTAACATCTCAACCTTAAACTCTTCATAGTCCCACATACCCACATTGGTATCGGTGATTCTTGACCAAATATAATTCAGCTTTCTTTCAGGAATCCTACTCTATATGTCCAATTTTACCTTCTCTACATCAGAGATGGCATAAGCCTCCACACTAGGATCCATTGCCTTCCCTTTTCCTTGACAAACAACATCTTGTCCTGATCCTGCCTACAAACAAATAAAGATGACCATAATCAGATCCACAAGAAATAATAAGTGCAAGAAGTCAATACCTCAAAATCTGGGTTTTAGACCCCCTCGCTGATTCCATATTAGAGAGGAATTCTGGGGAAATCTGGACCAGGTGGAATCCAGTGAGACAAACACATAAACCCCCATAATATCATTTCAATTCATCAATTCAAGAGAGGAAAACCCTTAGAATAACTTAGCATAAGTTCATTTGGTTATTCAAATACATTATCAATAAACAAATTCCTACTAATCCTCATCTTCAACATTTTCACAAGAATCTCGGAAGAATCCGCCAGAGACGGATTTTCCTAAGAACAACAATAGTTCCAATCAATCTGAGAAAACGAAGAAGGTACGAAACACCCGGGAAAATCTGGAGGAAGCTGATTTTAGCGGGAATCAGATAAATTACCATTAAAGCACGAATTCGACAAAATGACGCAACCACGGACACCGGGAAAATCCGGATGAAGCATATTTTCATGAGGCAGACAAAAGTCCGGTTTAAGTAGCAAAAGAGAAGGAACGGGAAAAGCCGAGAAAATTCGGAGGAAGCGGATTTCCGCGAGGACGCCGAAAACCCAAAATTTTCATAGTCTCACTTGTTTTACCAAAATAGATTGAATGAGTATGGACGTAAGGCCTGCACCTCGACAATGATTAAACCTAGACCTCCAATGGATAAAAAATGAACTTCAAACTCTCCTCACAACAATTCAAGGAGGATTGACAATGCCATAGGTAAAAAACCCTGAAATATCCGCCATGAAAGCATGGAAGAACTAGGCACAACTTGCTTACAAATAAAAGATGGGAAGTTTAAGACCAATGTAGGAAAGCACTGAAAAGCATGGAAATACCAGACCAAAGCAAATATCCAATGATCAACCCGGGGACTAGTAAAACAACAAAACTTGAAAATGCCTGGTCATGGCATGCACACCCAAAGAAATAATTGAAGCAATGAACACGCAGAAAGGAAATGAAGTGAAGCAATTGAACCAGTAGAGAAAGACAACATGTCCACATACCATGAAAGCAAAGAAATTGAACCGGTGATGCCGAAGAACAACTCCCAAATGCAAGCAGGATATGAGTCGCGCACACAAAACTCAAATGCAACAGTTGAAACAACTTCGAAATCCACGATCCAACAATATAGCACAGGCTCCAAGACTCAAACTCAAATGAAAAGCAAATGAAAAAACTCAAAATGACCAATTACTTCAGAATATTCAATATATCATTGCCCCAAAAATTCTCACAATCGTCGTTAATGCAATCGACAAGACAACCAAGACCAAAACCTAGGGATTCGACAGGGAAACGGACTTCAGAGAAATTCAGACATGATGGATTTCCCTGGATCCGGGTGAAAAAGAAATCACCTTCGGATTCCGAAAGAAAACCGGGAGAATCCGGCCAGGGCGGATTTTCTCGAAAGCAGCGAAATGTCTGAAATACACTTAGTTCTCAAGATTTTCAATAAAATTCACAAATGTGCCACTTCAACTGGCAAGATTAACATCAAATCACGGGCCCAAGCAAGCAAAACCCCCAAAAAGAAGGGCCAAGACACCAAAAAGTTAAAAACCAGGGTCCTCACTTTAAGTGGGGCATGTGTGCAAAAATTGCACAACAACTTCTATTTGGCAGAGATTCTAATTATTTGGCATATGAATATTAGTTTATAACTTGTATAAACATGCAAGAATTGTAATTACCAAGCTCTTCTTAGTGATCCAAATGATACTTCTAAATTACTGTGAATGACTTGAAGGATTTAGTCTTTACTTGAAAGAACCAACCAATCACACCACACAAATACAACAAATGTGTATTGATAAACTGAGGATATACTTGATATGTCAATTTAAATAACAAAGAAATATCAACCTTGGAGACAACTTGATAAAATTTCCAATTAATTCAACAAATAATTGATACCAGAAATGCACCACAAAATTAGAGTTCGTTCATTGATCCTTCAAAATTCATACATGCATCATGGTCCTTTGAAACATTCTGAAATATTGCATTTCCTACTATCTACTTTCTATCTAATTTCTACTATCGACCCCTTGCTATGTAAAACAATGAATATTTATACATTAGCGGGTGGAAGGACGTGTCCTTTCAAAAATGTTTAAAACATAAAATACTAACAAGATTAGCATTAACTAAGTTCTTTTAAGCCACAAGTGAACTTCAGACATGTTCTCTGTGTAATCTTGGTGCTTATGTGTATCCGCATCTCCCAACGCATCGCAGATCACGATCTCCATTATCATCATCTGTTCATTCTTCTCACATGCCTCATCCAACATTATATCTTTCGCAGTGGTTGTCTTTAGTATTTTTTGGAATACTAATTCAAATTCGTTCTTCCATGTAGTCATTTATTTTAATTCTCCTTCATCATTATAGAAATTAGTCAATCTTTCCTCGGCGGCTTCTATCAATCCCTACGCATCCCCTTGTAACTCCTCAAAGAATTCCCCCTGCTTATCCATAATACGATTAGCATTTTCAATCTCTGCATCACTAGGAGGATCCTTTTTCTTTAATTCCTCAAGTTTTTCTTGGATGCTGCTATCCATTCTCTTGTGTTCTTTGATTGCATCCACGTATTGTGAATGTTTTCCCCAAAGCTTATTTAACCAAGTGGTTAAAATGACTTGCCTCCTTTTGATTATTGCAGTAAGTGTAACCATTTTCCCTTGAGAGTATGCACTTGCCCTTCCTAATTGTCCTTGGCTTGTGAGCTTTCACCTCGGGTGCGCATCTTTCTTGGCCCTGTTACAACACCTACCAAGTCCTTTAAACGTTCATTCTCTCACAACATTCTCTCATTATTGGTTTTGTACATTTCCCTCTCTTTGATGAATGCTTGTATCTGGGCTTTATTCAATTTTGCTATATTAATCCCAATTTCTGTAGTTGCAACCAGATCAGCCTCTCTAGCCTTTAAATTCATGACATGCCCAAATGCCTTTTCAGTATCAATAACAACTGACCTTTTGTGAGGGGGATACAAAGCCCAAATCATCAATGTCTCTTCATCAGGATTGTATCTTGATCCTGTATACACTTCTATCACTTTTTCTATACCGAGCTTGTGTGTAGCATTGTTGTCCTTCAGAAAACTATCAAAAAGCAACGCAAAATTGAGATCCAACCTCGGGAAAATCATGACACCAACTTTTTCTAACATCTCTCTCGATTTATCAGGGGTCATGTTTTTCATCTCTTTATCCATCTCATCCCTCAAGTTTTTTAGCAATTGTTCCTCATTTCCTGGTGTGACATTGTCAACCAGTCCTCTTATTTCTTTTCCCTTTTGTTTGCATAAAAATGTTTTGAATTTTGAGGTTTTCACAAATTCATCATCTGCTATAAAGGATCTATATTCTTCATGTCTTGTGTCCACATCCATAGTCTCCTCAATGTTTATCTCTTTGACAGAATAGGTGTAATCTTGAGTCCTTGCCCTTGATACCTTCTCGGATGGGCCTTGTGGCTTATCAGCGTCCAATTCCCTTTTATTGGAAGACAACAACTCAACATCTATCAATTCTTGATCATGCTTCTCAATCACCATTTCTATTTCTTCTGCTTCTAAGTTTCTGATTATGTCATCAGATTGATAGGGCACATGCTGATACCCTCCAAATTTTATCCTTTGTCTAGCAGAATGGACGTATCCTTCTGGATCAAATTTTTTCCTTGATGGGGCTTTTCTCATGTTGTAGTGCAATAACTTATTCAGAATTAAATTGTTGCCCTCCTTTGCCAACACAGTAAAATCACCAAAACACAATGTACATGGCATAAAAGCTTGTTTCCCATAAGAACTTAAGTTCATGACACTCGAGAAATCCATTTTCCTAACAATCTCCAAGTATACAACTCTATCTGGAATTGTTCTAGGCAAAATAAAAGTTGTATCTTCAAAACCATAGACCCTAATCATGGTGGCATTTTTTTAACAAGACCAATCCCCCCAGTTGTGGCTGATTGGCCCATTATAATCCTTAGGACTGAGAAACCCATTTATTCCATCAGATAAGGAATAATCACAAGGATAATTATAAAATCTATACAAAGGCTTCACAAAGTATTCTTCGAAATGCAAGAAATTAGAGTTAGCAAACCTGTTGTCCCAAACAATAGTCCACAAATGAATAAGCAATGGCTTTCCTTCCTTATCCAATTGTGAAATCCTCAGCTCCTAGGGTCACAATCCCAATTCCTGTCCAAAATATAGCACCAAGTGCATCAACAATGAATAATTTCTGAGGTGTAGGATAGAGGCTCCATTCTTTATCGCCATCAACCTTGCATCTAGTCCTTTAAGTACATGTGAAGCATAATCAAAAGACCTAGAATTATGATATTGAACATCTACATCAATCACCATGGGTATAACTGTCATATTCTGTGGGACCTCCATCCCTAATACCTGACCCACTAAAAAATATGTGTACTTTAGGTAGGGTTCAAAAATATCCACATGAAATGGTGGTCCCTCATTGTCTTCCATCGGAGTTGGTTTGCTATAGCACCTGATTCTATGCAGGGGCAACCTCCAGCCCTTGTAAATGGTATCCATTCTTCTGTATTCACTCTCGAGCTCCTTAATTATTATTTTTTCACTACATATTCCTTCATATTTGAAAACCTCACTTATCGCATTTTCAGATACATGTATCAATGGATTCCCTGATAAATCACTTATAGCTTTATTTTTCGGATTATAATGTCCTACTAGTAATTTCACCAATTTGACATCAATAAAAACATTAGGGCACACCAATTTTCCCAAATTCAGTCTCCATGGGTTGCATACTGGCTCGAAGCGATTTCTTCTATGGTAGTGGAAACTGAACGATTTGTATCCCCTAATTGGGGTCCAAATATCTCCTATGAATTTTCACTTTTCATCCAATTTATCTATTTATGCTTTAAGTTGCACATAACGCCTAGCTTTAGGCCTTGAAATAGGTAGTTGGTCTATGCGATCTTTCTTTAACATGCTCTCAGTGCCCTTTGGTTGCAATTCAATTTTTTTCTTTTTTGGTTTTGGTTGACTACCATCCCCTTGTTTTCTTCCTTTCACCTTTTCTAAACTAGTACCTTCCATTTTCAAAATTCACAAACTTTCAGAAGATGAAAAACTTATTGTATTTCACCTGCAAATCCAAGTTGAACACCTTAATTGTTCTACTCGTTTCCCTGCTCTTCTTTGCTGCCAATTCTGGGAAACAATGATTTCAATCAAGCTCACCCCGATTTGCTAAATCTTTTATGCTTCGTGGTGCCATTAATTTCTTCACTGAGACATGAATGCAACAAGTTTTTCAAAATTCTTGTTGTCAGATCAGGGATTATATCGGCAAGACATTTCAAATCTTTGGCCGATCCTTTTGTTCAATGTTCACACATCCACTAAGACATCTTGTAGTTCCCCCGACATCACAAGTCTCTATGATAGTTTTCCCTTTTAGCTTTTTAGGTCACCAAGACCTTCACTGAAGCAAACTATCACCCAAACTTAATGAATCGGGCCAACGATTCCTTACTTTACTGCGAAAGCTCTTTATTTCATGGAGATGTTCACTTTTTCAACTTAAGTCGCCGAGACAAAGTAGTCGTTCCATCGAATGAATGATACTCGCCGTGATGTCTCTTAGATCTCTTTGCTAAGACTTATCTCATTGATACACTTAACTTCGGTGAGACCATGCACATTGTCTTATCGACAACCTTTGTCTCCGTATGCTTAGTTATGTCTGTATAACCCGAGGGGTCGGGAAGACTCCTCGAACTCTCCTCGACATCATTGTCTTACCGAATGAGTCCTCCTTTTGCTTTATCGGCAAGACCAGTAACGCTTCGGGTAGTACTCTAAACTCTCACTCCAATGATCAAAGTCTCTCTGATATACTTTATTATATTCCAATCGGTAAAAAGCAACTTAGCTCGATGTGACCTCACATCGTCACGCCAATACCTTTTGTCTTACTGATAGGAAATGTAAACCTGCATTCTCTTGGTGTATATCTTTATTGGTATGACACTTTTGATGTCTTGTCGATATATTGAAGAAATGTATATTGTTTTTGGTGAGACCTGCATCAACTTATGCCGATATTTTCAAATGTTAAAGATTTAATGTTAGATGAATTTCATGGGGCTATATGACAAAATTTAACCTGCACTTTGGTAAAAATATACTATGCGAGGGAATTTTATGCCTATAATATGAACTTCTTGGGAAACTAATAAGCATGGAGGGTTAATGAGGTTATCAAAATTTCACAGTTCCAATAGTGGCTCCGTCTGGGGATGAATGATTGTGAGATCATTGCAAGGATCTAGATCTTTGGGTGATTAGACCAAACATTATGGATGAAAGCAAGTGGAGATGAAAATAATCCTAAACTACTGTACATGGAAAAAAGATCAAATAAGGATTTCCAGGATTGTCCATGTACTAGAAATTTCCTATATCCTTTACTTCCTATACTACTGTGCATGGAAATTTTGTGAGAAGTTTTCTCAAGAGTTGTCCATGCACTGGTAACCCCTGATCCTATGTAATTTTCAAGAGAAAAAGTTCTTTAGAAATTTCCCATGTACAGGCAACTCCTGTTCTTCACCACTCATATTTTGTAAATAATATGAATCCTCTCCTTGCTTGCCAACAATAACAAAAGATCCTAACCACAAGGCCTCAAATTTCTCATGTTTTCCTTTCTCCTGGCACCTAGCATTCCACATCAATAGTAGATCATCCTTTTCAAATTTTCTATCATTTGCCTTTTTATCAAACAAATACTTCATTTTTGCTTGCAATTTCATGTTTTGGTTTTGAGCTATTCTTCTCATTTCATCAAGTTCTGCAAGTTGCTCCATTCTCTCCTCCATTGGTTCTGGAACAACTATATCTTCTTGAAGGATAAATTTGTAAACTGGCAATAAATTTTGTAAAGGTATCCTAGCTTGTGTTCCGTACACTAAGTCATATGGGGATTTTCCAATTGCCTTTTTTATAGTAATCCTATCTACCCATACAACCAATCTTAATTTTGAATCCCAAGATTTTTTATTTTTATCGAGCATTCTTTTTATGATTTTCAAAAGACTCTTATTGATGGATTCTGCCTAACCATTGGCTTGTGGATGATATGGGGCAGAATAAGAAACATTAATGCCATATGTTCTACAAAAACCTCTGAACTCATCAGATCTGAAACACATCCCATTATATGTAATCACTCTCAATGGTGTACCGAATCTAGTAATAATGTTATCCATTAAAAATTTGATTACAACTTTACTTGTTGCTTGCTTGGTTGGGATTGCCTCCACCCATTTGGTGAAGTAACCAGTGACCACTAATATCCACCTATGTCCTCCACTTGATTTCTCTTGCATCTCCCCAATGAAATCAATCCCCCACTGATGGAAATGGGCTTCAGCCTGCATAGGTCTAAGTGGTAAAGCTCCCTGATATTTCATTTTTCCCAAAATTTTTTGACATGCTTCACATATCCTTACATATGAAAATGAATCATTAAAAGTTTTTGGCCAGTAATAACTTGCCCTGAGGATTTTATGTGTAGTTGTCTTTGCGGAATAATGGCCTCCATAGACCCCTTCATGCATTTCTTTCAGAACATGATTAGCTTGTGACTCATCCAAACATAACAATAGCATTCCATCTCTATTTTTCCAGAATAAATCACCTTATATAAATACATATTTAGAGGCCTGTAGTTTCAAAGTTCTTTTCTGGTTATCATTGAATCCTTTAGGGCACGTTGTCTTCTTGAGGTAATCCATGATGTCTATATACCAGGGTGTATGCTCAATGCTTGCAATTGCATTTCCTTCTTCTTCTATATTGCAAATTTGATTTGCGGGTAAGTGCACCAATCACTGACACAATTTTGGCTCTTAAGATGCCACTTTTTTTTCTGAAATCAGGAAAATTTGATTTGTAAGAGAAAATGAAGATAGTTACACTCAAAATTTCAAGATGCGGCAAGAACAAAAGTTGAAGTGCTCTGAGTCTAGTTTCTAAGCTACTATTGTTTTTTGAAATTAATGAAGATTAAGGGTCTCAAAAAGGGGGGGGGGGGCAAAACAAGGTACTGTTTTTATCAAAAAAATAGCATAGCATTTGAGGGCTCCCCCCTTTTTGGTTAACTTTTTTTAGAATTTCAAAAATCCCAATAGTGAGAAATTAGCTAACACCATGTAGTTTATCCTCCTTCTTTCGGATAATTTTTTTAATGAATATATAATATTTTATGAATTTTCAAAGTGGACACATCCTGAAAAGCTGAAATTTGAGCGTGCTCCCCCCCAAATTTTTTGCAAACTAATCGAAAATTGATTTATTTATTTTTCATCATGTGTAGAATGGAGTCTAGTTTCAAAAAACGTAATTTGTTTCACATTCCGATGAACGTGTAAAAATCTATCCTAAACCTAGCACATGTTGGTTTTTGACCAAAAATGAAGGCATTTACAATAGAAGCCATGGATCAAAACCTTAACTAAATCAAAATGAAAAAAGAATTATATATTTAGATAGTTGAGATAGAGGTTAACGCTATCACAATTTTTTTTATAAACTTGCATTGAAAGACGTGCAAATGAGATGGAGAGCACGATCAAAAATATGAGAAAATTTAGCAAATCCTGTTAATTAACATGTCTAAAGCAGGCCTTTTGGCGCGCGCCAAATTTGATGTGCACCAAATGTGTGATGTCATTTGGTGAGCGCCAAATGGCCTGCTTTGCACAGAACTAGATTTTTGCTTTCTCTGTCAAGGAAATTATATACATGAAATAAACATTTAAGTATAAGTTGACATTTACATATGGACATTTACTTTCTTATACTTTAATTTATATTTCATGTATATATAGGCAAGATGTTTGAGAGTGGTTTCATATCTCTAAGAGTTATAATGCAAATTCTAGTTTTTAGAAGATCTTAAAAATTTCAAACTTAGTCAAATTTTAGTAATCAACATGTCAAATTTTAGTAATCAGGAGGTCAAATTTTAGTACTCAGGAGGTTGGATTTCATCTATCTCACTCATTTTCACCTCTTATTCTCTAGACCTCTCTCTCTCACACTATCTCCATCCCTTTATCTAACAATATCTTCCTTGAGCTCAAGAACTATGTCTCTACATGTCCATCTCTCTCTCCTTCCCTCTCCAATATCTATCTCCT
>CM021107.1:168113934-168127143 GCA_007115665.2 Sequoiadendron giganteum
TGCAAATAATGTGTGAGTTATTGGTATGTTTGTATTTTTTATTTGAATCCCTTTCCATATACCAAGAGAATGATTTTTAGAAATGTATTTGCTTAAAGATTCTACCATAATTATAAACAGGAAGGGAGAGAGAGGATCCCCCTACCTCACACCTTGTGAAGACTTGAAGAATCCTGTGGGGGAGCCATTCAAAAGCACTAAAAAGGAAGCTCTAGAGAGATATGCATTTATCCATCTACACCATTTCCCTAAGAAACCAAATTTCAACAATACTTTCCTCAAAAAGCTCCAATTTACCTTATCATATGCCTTCATCATATCTAATTTTATAATGACTGAAGGGAAATTATTAATGACTATTGAATGAAATTTTTCATGAGCCACTATTACCCCTTCAAAAGTTTCTTTTCCTAGCACAAAACCTCCTTGCTCTGGAGAAACAATTCGTGGAATGATTGGTTGTAATCTCATATATATTGCCTTGGAAAATATTTTATAAATTGTATTACACAAAGATATAGGTCTGAAATCTACAAATGAGGAAGGGGCATTGACTTTGGGAATAATAACTATGTTGGTTATGTTGAACTGCTTAAGTAATGAACCAATTTTTCTTGATTCTTCCAGAGCCCATAGGATATCAAAACATACTATTTCCCAACATTTTCAGAAAAAAGATTAGTAAAACCATCTGGCCCAGGAGCTTTGTCTTGAGGTAGAGATAATACTACCGATATTAGTTCCTCAAAAGTAAAAGGCTTCAATAATGTTGTGTTATCATCAGTTGATACAAGATGGGGAATTGAGGCTAGAAGTTCATTCTCATTCTACACTATTTGATCAGATATTATGTCTAAGGCAGTTAAGAAGTCCGAGAAGAACCGAACACATTATTTTCATATGTCTTCCTCATTGGTAACCCAAGTCCCTAAAGGTAATTTGTTAATTGCTAGAATAACCTTGGCAACCTATTTTATTTGTGCAGATGCATGAAAATACTTAGTGTTTCTACCACCGTCACGTAACCACAATTCCTGTGATTTTTGCCTCCAATAAATTTCTTCTCTTGCGCATTGTTCCTCCCGCTCTATTTGTACTTTTTTTGGTTTTTCATATAAGACATCATCGAGGCCCTTTTGGATAATTTGATCATGCACCTCTTCTAGTTCTTTATGAATCAACTCTTTCTAGTGAAAGATGTTCAAAAATAATTCCTTGTTCCGGTTGATAAGTTGTTTTTTGATATGCAACAATTTCTTATATAATTGGAACATCATTGTTCCCTACTCAAAAGGAGCCGATAACCACCATTGACGAATCAAGTCTATAAAATTAGGGTGTTTGAACCACATGCTTTCAAATTTGAAAGAGGACTTGATTGACGACGAAGAAACATTCGACAAGAGGAGAGAGATTGCATAATGATTCAAGTTAGGAAAAGGAAGGATCTCAGAGGTGAACTTATAATTTGAATTGAACCAGTTTGACAATAGGAGAAATCTATTCAAATGAATGGCTATCTATAAAAAACCTTTCCTTTTGTTTGTCCATGTAAATTTTCCCATTTTTTGGCAAGATTTTCCTTCAAGCGAACAATGTAAAAAAGTGATTAAAATATGCCATTACTTTGGGGGGTGGTCTAACCCCCCCTTCTTTGTCCTATGGTGATAATATGGCATTAAAGTCACCTTCCAGAATAAAAAATTTATCCCCTAAGTTAAAAAATCACTTGATTCAGTTGGTCCCAAAGATGTTTCTTATCCATTGTGGAGGTAGGGCCATAAACATTGAAAAGCCAGAACTTAATGTCAAATTTAGATACGTCTAGCAACTGCCAATTACATTCAGATTTGACCACGACCATGGAAACCTTTTTTGGATTCCATAAAGCTACTAGCCCACCCAAGGCCCCATGTGCAGTTGAGTGCACTAAATTCCACATATGCCATTTGTGTATAGTTAGTTTATACATGACCTTTGATATTTTAGTTTCTTGCAGAAATACAATATCAACACCACATCCATCAATTTGATGCTTGATGTGTACTCACTTGTCAAGGGTATTCATTCCCCTGACATACTATGAAAGGATCTTTATTGAATCCGAGGAGAGCAACATGCTCTCCTCAGGCGCTTATTTCTTGAAGGTGATAATGTGGCTAGAAGAGTGGCTTGTCTCCCCAATTCAATTTCCTTCTGAAATTTAATGAGATTTGATTTACGACCCCTCTTGACCAAAGATTTCTTCACTAGAGACTGATAAGGGGATTGGGAAATAGATAGCATCTAAAGCGCATAGCCCGGTTTAGGCAGATCTCCAAAGTATAGAGTTTCACTTTTGTTGTCACCCTGCTGGAGGAAATCCTTCTCCTCTTGAACTATTTGCAAAGGTTATAGTTCAAATAAATAAGTATCATTCCTTGAAAACTCTTTATCCTTTGCACCATACTGCTTCAATTCACAACTTTATCCATCTGACTCAGTGTTGACCCACTCCCAAGTTGGTGATTCCTCTAGAACCTTGTATGGTGTTTCCTCTATAAATTGTAATCCCACCGAAAGAAAAATCTTTTCTACCAAAATTTATAATTCTTCCTCATCAAAATTTCTTCCTTTTGAGAAAGTAACTAAGGAACTTGCTTCAACTGGAGCATCTATTAAAGTTGACAAATTTCTATCCTTGGTCATCAATTGATTAGAACACGTGAATGGAGCTGGGTCTTGGAACAATAGTTTCCTAACTATTTCATCAAGCTGATATTCATTTATCTGTAACTGAGGGGCATACAAATTTATACTTTGGTAATTTTTCCTTATCCAAAGCCACTCAAAGAATCTGGTTAAACCCAAAGATATCACTTTGAAAGGGGTTTTTTGCATACTTAAGTCTTGTTGAAACAAAGCCCTGACGATCTTGCTTTTATTCCTTAACATAACTACTGAAGATTTGGGGTCCGACTTTGCTAATGTTGAGTGTCTCCAATCCTTGAATTGTACCTTGCCCTGCTGACACCCATGAGTTGATTCTGGATAAAAACATAGTATTACCACTTTGAACTTCCTGTCCGAGAGATAAAGCATTACTCATGCTTGCATTTGATGGAAAACAAGTGTCTTTAGATTGATTTGGAGTATGGCTTTGGGGGATTGAATCTTGCACTGATTTCCATCAAATCGATTGAAGCCAAGAACCAAATTTGGAAGATATCTCAATGCAAATTGGGTGCTTTTTCAAGGCATCATGTAATATACGCATCCTTGGAGGTTTAGTAGGGTTATTAAACGATAGAAAATCATGTTTCTGAAAAAATTTCTATCTGATTAGCCATGATTTCCAATAAATGAAGTTCCTTATATTCCAAGGGGAGGGTAGGAAAATAGATCCAAAAAGGGGGAAAATGAATTAAAAAGTCTTCCAATTTAAAATTAGGATGCCAATTCTACATATACAGCCCAGAACCTTGATAAATCCAAGATTTAACTCTATGTGTCACATCTTTCGAAGATTGATCAGAAAATAGTATGATAAATATGCCTTTTCCCTCATCCAAATAAAAAACCTTAATAGCCCCTTCCCATTCTTGGAAAATAACATTTTTTAGGGTTATGCAAATGTATATGATAATTTTTTGATATTTGTATTTCCTTATGCAAAATGGATGTAAGATGTATGTTGATCTCATGTTGTAATGAATGCATGTTTTTTGTGTGTTAGAGTACACCATCCTGATGCGATGGAAGAAAAATGTTAGCTTGAAGACAATTTATGTTAGTGTGAAAGAAAGATATGTCATCACTTTGTTGTCATTATACTAAGCATTTTCATTTTAATCAACAATGGGCGATTTATTGCAATAGACAAGAAACACCATGATATGAGGTAGACCAATGGTGTGCAATGTCGTGCTTTTTCTGAAAATAAATAGTTGCATACAAGGATTTTCATGACTCATAATTAGGATCCCAATTGTTTCTAGTCTTTTTGTCGAGACAAACCACAAACAATCCAAATAAAATGTGTCATGAAACATCATTGCTCCTCTAAATCTTGATGCTAGGACATCCTTGAGGTGGCTAGTGACATGACGGCTTCAAAAATATAAGACAATCATCATGCTATGTCATTGCTCCTCTAAATCTCATTGCCAGGACATCCTTGAGGTGGCTAGTGACATGAAAATTTCAAAAACATAAGACAATAAGTCAAAAATAAATATATGTTCACGTAACATTATTGCTCCTCTAAATCCACCATAGGACATCATCGAGGTGGCTAGGTAGATGGTCATATCAAATCATTGAAAAATAAATTAGAATTGCTTGTCAAGAAATGTTTGTCATATCTTTGTTTGTTTGCCAAGGTTAACTTGGTGATGACAAGGTTGATTGGTCATTCTTTAGGAAAGACTCATCATAAAGAAGATTGAAATGTCAAGTATGATTATTGCCAGGGTTGGGATTCATGAAGGACACATATTGAATAGATGACATGATAGGGTCTGAAGTCAAGAAGCACACATCTTCAAGACCCGCAATTGACACAAAAGAGTTTGATGTCAAGGAAACATCTTGAAGACTCTTAAGTGCTTGACTTGATAAAATTGATGTTGATACAGGAAAGACATATCCTAAATAAAATAGTTTGTTAGAAAAGATTCTGACGTCAAGGACACATCTTGAAGACCCTGAGATGATTGATTTGATAGACTTGATGTTGATTCGAGAAAGACATATCCAAAATAAAATGGTTTGATAGAAAGAGTCTGACATCAAAAAGGACACATCTTGAAGACCCTTAGATGATTGATTTGATAGATTTGATGTTGATTTAGGAAATACATATCCTGAATAAATTGTTTGATAGAAAAGAGTCTGACATCAAGAATTACATATCTTGAAGACCCTTAAATGATTGATTTGATAGATTTGATGTTGATTCAGGAAATACATATCCTGAATAAATTGTTTGATAGAAAATATTTGACGTCAAGTAGGACACATCTTGAAGACCCTTAAATGATTGACTTGATATATTTGATGTTGGAATGATTTTCGATTAAATGGATTGTGTCATTTTTGACCTTGTGTTCGAGTCATTCGTTGTATGACCAATGTTTTTGAGATGTTTAAAAAATGTTTTAGTTTTTAAATTTTCCAATTTTTTTGTGTTTTCCAAGATTTTGACCAAAAACCTAACCTAAGGACCTATCCTAGGGGCCTTGGGGGCTGATAACATATTGGCCTCACCTATGTTATACATGTAAAGACCTCGTAGTTCGACATGACTTTGACTGAGAAGACTGACTTAAAAAATATTTGTTCATTGGAAGACATCTGACGTGAGTGATAGTGAATGTGATGAACCCTAAAGGACTAACCTAGTGTGGCCTTGGGGGCTCATCGATTGATGGCCTTTCCTATGTTATACATAGAGAGACCTCATAGTTTGACACAACTTCACTTTGCTTTATTTGACAAAGAGTAAGTCATGATTTTATTGTGTTTTATTTGACAAACCTAGAAGGATCTAACCTAATGCCTTGGGTGCACATCGCCAGATGGCCTTGCCTACATCCAGTCACAATGGCAACATATTTCAACAATGAAAAAGACTGACACAATAGACATTGACTATTTTTTTTTGTAGTTTTTTTTATTATTTTGATGTTTTTGGGATTTTGACATTTTTTTAATGTTTTTGCATTTTTTATATGTTTTCTAAATGTTTTCACATTGTTTACATGTTTTCTAATTTTTTTTGTGTTTTCCAAGTGTGTCAGGTCTTGAAGATCTAGAGGTTTATTCCACTAAGAATGGGTGTTAGGTATTTTCTCCCAAACTAGTACTATTTGGGATTAGATGGTAAGAGGGATTACGTGCAGTACGTTGCAAGCATCAACCAATCTCAAGCCATAGGACTAGAAACTACTCTTATTATGGATGTCATAGAATGAAGGAGGGACAATTATATTAATATGGGTGAAAGTGAAAAGACCCTATGAAGTGATAATAGACAACGAAGTGAAGATTGTCTACACATGGTACCTTTTTGCTAGGTTTTCACCATGGTACTTATCCAAAGCACCATTGAGATGGTTTTCACTGTTGGATGGATTATTTCTCTTTACTATTTATTTTTTTTTTTTTTCAATTTTTTGTATTGGCTGAGCTCTCTGAAGCTATGTGTAAAACTTGCACAAGTGCAATTTGTTTATAGGCTCAGATAATGGTTCTCCCTTTGGAGTAGACAATTTATATGCATCAGAACCGAAGGAAGTTGTGATGACATAAGGGCCTAGATAGTTAGGCTCAAACTTACCAGGTTTATCTTATTTTTCCTGGTTTTTAGGATTTTGCATTAGTACCAGGTTGTCGATGTCAAAATTTCTGACTAGGACTCTCTTTTTGTAACTTCTACAAACAAGGTTCTGATATGCTTATAAGTGGGTCAATGTTTTTTGTCTTCACTCATCTAGCAATTCTAGATCCTACAACCTAGATATCATGTACTCTTCATCATTGATTAACCCTTTCATGGACACTTAGAGAGAGGGTACTTTGACGTCAATGGGGAGAATAGCCTTGAAACCAAAGACTAGGGAAAATGGGGTGGCTTGAATGGGATTACAAAAGCTAGTTTGATATGACCATAAGGTAGGGTTGACTTGGATGTGCCAGTCATGACCAGCGGCATTAGTAGTTTTCTTAAGGATTTTAATGATGGTTTTATTGGACACCTCATCTTGATCATTTCCCTACGGGTAGTAGGGAGTGGAAAAATGGTGTTGGATGTGGAATTTTTCACACAATTCATGAACGTCTTTGTTTTTGAAGGGATGACCATTGTCTGTGATTATGGACTATGGAATACCATAGTAGAAAATGATATAATTAAGAATGAACTTTTTTATTTGGTTGTCGATGATGTGGGTAAGGGGGATGGCCTCTACCCATTTGGTAAAGTATTCAATGGTGGTTATAATAAATTTATGGCCATTTGAGGAAGTGGGGTGAATTTTTCCCATGAGGTCGACTCCCCATTGAGCAAAGGGCCAAGGTGAAGTGATGGGCCTGAATTCTTGTGCTAGAGCATGAATGTGATCACTATGAACTTGACATTCTCTTTATCTTTTGACAAATTAGTATGCCTCTTGTCCATTGTCGGCCAATAGTATCCTAGCCACATAATCTTTTTGGCTAAAGTAGGACCACTGGAGTGGGCACCACAAATTCCTTCATGCACTTCATGTAAGGTTGTTTGTGCTTCCATGTTATCAAGAAATCAGAGTAGGCAATTGTCTAAGGTTAATTGATACAAGGTATCCCCAATGATGGTGTAATGAGAGGCTTTTCAGATGAAGTTCTTGCATTGGTTATTAAATATGTTATCAGGTAAAATTTGGGAATGGAGGTAATTATAAGTGTCTAGGTACCAAGGTGACTCAGGACCAACAAGTTCACAAACCATTTCGTATTTTGGGATGTCAAAAGCTAGGACCGATAGTTGTTCTACTAAGAACTCGTATTGTGATGCATTGTTGTGTATGTCCAAGAGTGATCCAATGGTTTCCATGACATTTGCTACTTTGTTTTATATGTGGGGTATCTGACAAAAGGTGATGTTGACAAAGTAAAGCTTGAAGCTATCAAACATTTTCTTAGAGGGAGTCAATTTATCATCCTTTGTTTCATAGTTATCATTGACCTAATTGATGACTAATTATGAATCTCCAAAGACCTATATACTTTTGATCTTCCACTTGACCACCATACACAATCCTGTTAATAGGGACTCATATTCTGTAATATTATTTGGACAAGGGAATTCCATTATGAATGATTTTAGTACCGTCTCACCTTGTGAGGTGATGAATAGTACCTCAACACTTGACCTATGATTGGTATAGGATCCATCAAAGTACATCCTTCATACATTAATTTTCTCAAGAATGAAGAGTGACTCATCTAGAAAATCAGCAATGAGGGTATGTTCTTCTTGTGTTGGCATGTTTGCGAGTTGATCCACTATTACTTGTCCTTTTATTTCCTTGCAATCAAAAAATTTGGTGCCATATTCACTAAGGACCATGACCCATTTTTCTAATCACCCTGTTATCACTACTCTACTGAGAAGATACTTGAGTGGATCAATTTTTGCTACTAGCCTTTTTTGATGGTTCAACATGTAATGCCTTCAATTTTGTGCTGCAAAGACCACTGCAAGGAAGGTTCATTTGATAGGAGTGTAGCTGAGTTCATACCCCACCAAGGTCCTACTAATATAGTAGATTTCTCTTTCCTTTTCCTCATGGTCATTTTGAGCAAGTAGTGCCCCCAGTGCTATTTTGGTTGTAGATACATATAATATGAGGGGCTTCCCATCTATTGGTGGAATCAACTTCAGGGGTTTTAGGAGATACTCTTTTATTTTTTGAAAGGCTTCTTGGCATTTGTCGGTCCATATAAAAGGGATCCCTTTACATAACAGGTGCTGAAACTGATGGCGTTTGTCAGTGAGTTGAGAAATGAATCTCCTAATAGATTGTAGTCTCCCTTGTAATATCCTTAATTGATAGATGTTCTTGGGATGAGGCATGTCAATGATGACTTTCACCTTGGTAGGATAAAATTCTATTCCTCTATGTGAGACAATGTATCCCAACATTTTTTTGGATTTTACCCCAAAGACACACTTCTTTGGGTTGAGACAAACCTTGTATTCTTCTAGTCATTGAAATAATTTGTCTAAAAACTTTAGATGATCTGCTGTAGTTAAGTGCTTTACTGGGATATTATCAACATAATCCTCCATTAGGTTATGCATTAGGTCATGAAATATTGTAGTCATTGCCCGCTGGTATGTAGCTCCTACATTTTTTAACCGAAAGGGCATGACATTCTAGCAATGGGTACCCCAAGGACAAATGAAATTTGTTTTACGTTGGTCTTCTAGAGCAATCTAAATTTAATTATGGCTAGAGAAACCATCCATAAGGGACAAAATCTCATATCCTACTGTAAGATCCATGATCATGTCAATTTTGGGGAGAGGAAATTCATCCCTAGGTCACGTCTTGTTTAAATCTTTGAAGTTAGTACATATGCAGATTTGACCATTTTGTTTTGTGGCAAGTACCAGATTAGAGATCTAGTCTACATAATCAATAGACCTGATGAAGCCAACATCTAAGAGTTTCTTTAGTTCTATATTGACCAACAAGGTGCTTTATGGATGCATTTTCCAGAGTTTTTTCTTTACTGGTTTAGCATCTGGATTCAATGAAAAGTGATATAAGACTATCTCATGGTCCAACCCAAGCATGTGAGTGCATAATTAGGAAAAAACACCCTTGCACTATGTGAAGAATTCTTGGAAGTTGGGATTTTTTTCTTCTATCAATGAATCTTCTAGTAACACTATCTTAGGATCTTCATTGATCCAATATTGACCTATTTTGTATCTTCAATTAGCATCAGTGATCACTCTTGTGTGATGAGGATAAAATCCAAACCTTCATCCTTAGGTACCTCATGGAGGTTTTCTCCTTTGGATACATCCTTTGTTTTTACTTTTTCATGATCAGAGGGTGCCTCATGGTTTTCACCCAAAGACCTTTCCTTTTTTTCTTTATTATTATTCTTTGTGCCTAGAGGGTGATGCATTCTCCCTGGAGTATGTTACCACATCAAGTTCTATAGTGAAGCTAGATTTATGGTCTCCCAGTGGCATTCCTTCTCTCAGTCCCATGAACTCAGCAATAGCTTCATCATTCATAAAGGTATCCAAAACAATAAGACCTTGTTGGTCCCAGTCAACTAGTTGTGGGTAGACTAGGGAAATTCCATCATTAGTATTATCAAATTATGGGGAAGCAGATGATAAGGTAAGGATTGAGGTATTGTATCAAATTTTTATGTTCATATAGTTGGTTACCTTAGGGCTAGGTGTGTTTGGATCATGGAAAATTTTATCCAGTTCGTAAGTGCTAGAGGCATAGGATTCCCATTCCTAGTAGTTAGAATCATTATCGTCACAGAAGTCATAATCAGAATCCTTCGATGTCTCGACACATTCATAAGCATGTACTTACTTATTTGAAGGAATTTTGTTTTAGTGATACCAATCTTAAGTGGTGTCCACCCTAACCCAAGATTCTTCCCCCATTTAGTAGGTATGTAGGGTTCTCTTCTTCCATTTTTGTTTATGCCTAAACCACCGGTACCATCATAACCTTTTTCTTGCACCATTAGAAACCCTTTACCATATTATTGTATTGGAAGTGGTGTCACCTCTTCTTTATAGATCCAGTCAGACACATCTTCAATATCTTCCTTACCAAGGTCTCCCCATTTTATGAAAGTAGTTTTAGGAGGTACATTCATGAATCAGGACCTTAGGTTTGATGTTTTAACATGGCTTTCCATATGTCTTTGGTGATTTTGGCATCCTGGTAATGCAAAAGGTAGTGTTGATGTTGTATTCTCCACATCTCTTGCTTTGGATCTAGATCTCAAGGTCAAGGTATTTGGTAGTGGAAGCAGATGATGTGCAGGGAGATGATTGAGTGACATTAGATGTCATGTGGAGTGTTTAATGGTCAATGTATTTGGCTGAATTTGATGTCGAGGCTTCACAGTTAAGTGGCACCTAACATTCAGAGACTCCTCATAGGTTAGTGCAATACTCAAAGGGATCAGGATCACCCTAGATTGTAATCCTGGTGCCCTTGTAGGGAAACTTTAGGCATTGATGATATGTGGAGGGAAAAACCTTAATGTCATGAATCCATGGTCGGTCGAGGAGAATATTATAAGGGATTTCTAGATTTAATACTTGGAAAGTCGTATCCAACATTATGGATCCCACTTGGAGTGGAAGTGTTATTATACCTTTGAAGGATTTTTCATCATCATCATAACCTTTTATGACTATGCTCTTTGTCTTATCCACACATTCTTTAGAGAAACCCAATGTCTTAACCAATTTTAGGGAACAAACATTCAATCATACTTTATCCTCTATCAAGACTCATTTGATTATATGTCGATGGATGAAGGCTTCAATGTGTAGTGAATCATTATGGTTCATATTTTGGGTTGAGTAGTCTTTGTCAGAGAAGGTAACATGGTGAGAGCTCGCCAGGAATCCAACCATGGCTTGAAATTGGTCAACGTTGAGGTTGTATGGGACAATGGTCTCTTTCAACATCCTATCTAGGATGGCCCTATGCTTGGGTGATGTACGTAGCAGATCTAGTATGGATATTTTTTCTAGGGTTTTTATTAGCTAATCCAACAAGTTAAAATGTCTTTTAGCTTGGGACTACTTGGGAGGTGAAGGACCAAATCTGGTTATTTTAGTTCTATGAGTGTTTACAATAGACTTTGGGGTCTTCTTGATGATAATGGTATTGATATGTTCATCTGCAGCACAAATATGGAGGATTTTGGTGTAATTATAGCCAATATCTATATAATTAGTAGAGTCATTGTTATTAGTACCTAAACCAGAGGCTTTCCTTGAACCATGGTTTTGAAGAAGATTCTTGTAGATCATGTGATCTTTATTGGAAGTGTGTTGTTGTTGTCCCTCTACCTCGATTACTTTGTCTTTGATAGGGTCTTGAATAATATTTTTTAGTTGTCTACAAGTGGATTTTTTATCTCCTTTACCTTGGTGGTATTCAAAAAACATGTTATCCTCCCACCAAGAGGGTTTATATTTAGAAACATAAGGTGTGGCTTCCCATAGTTTTATGACACCTGATTGAACACATTTATTGTGTACAGAATCAATGGGTTCTTTGAGGGGAGTGTATTCACGTTTAATGAATTACCTAGGTGGTCTTTGTTGTCCTAGTCCTTGATTTTTTTGTATGACATTGGTCCTTGGTGTAGGGGTTTGGGGTGTAGTTGTTGGTGCTCTAGGTTCTCTCAGAGTGACAACGGGACCAATTTTGTTTACTTCTTTGGTATCCACAACCTCGTCGTTTGTGACATTTTTGTTTCAAGACCATTATTTTTTTTTGTCATTGAACGTGCTTTGATTGTTTGTACTCTTAGAGAACTTAAGCACACCCTTAGCGACAAGTGATTTCTCAATCATTGTTCCTTTTTCAACTAGGTCTGCAAAGTGGGCACAACAATGAACTTGCAAGGGATCCTGTAAAGCATCTAGGAGGTTTTCAGCAAACATGTCTACCTTTTGTTTCTCAATGATCTCTATCTAGCATCAGCTTGCCAAATTTCATCTTTGGATGTATTTGATAAAGGACTCTCCCTCTTCTTGTTTTGAGGTACACAAAGTGGCTAATGTGATATCATTTTTGATGTTAAAGGCATAGTTGTCTAAACATTTTTTGGCTAACTCGGACCATGTGCATATGAATCCATGTAATTGTGTAAACCACTCAAGTGCAGGACCCATAAGAGTTCTAGGGAATAACCTCATCAAGTATGTATGCTTTGATGCAATGTAAATGAGAGCCATGCTAAATTCTTTGATATGCTCTATCGAGTTTCTTGTCCCTTTGTACTTTAGAACATTTGGGATTGTGTATCCTAGTCGAAAAGGAGGCATATAAATAGTCCTATCAAAGGGATACAGATGCAGATCCTGCATGTTGTAGGATTTTTTTGTTGTTACTTGCATGTTGTCAATTTGTTTATGTAAAGAAAGAATTTGTGTAGTTAGATCATCCACTTGAGGGTTTCGTATGCCATTTGTATTATTGAGTTGCACATTTTGTGTAGATACTTGATAGGTATATGTGTATATGAGGGGTTCATGTTTGGTTGTGCTTGTGTGTTTTGACTTGTGGGTTGTGCAGGGGTACCTTGTTGTGATGTGTTTGATGTAAAGGTATTTGATTGAAATCTTGGTTGTGTTGGATTCACCTGAGGTGATGTATGTGTACCTTGTTCTCATTGTGGAGTACTATTTTGGGGGATAACATGACTATATGTGTTACCCTTGACATTAACCATGGTTGTGGGTCCTAAACCTAAAAATCTTAATTTCTTGAATCCATTAGGATTGTTTGAGGAGGTATTCATAGTGTTTGTTGAGGTCCCAAATGGATTAGTGCCCATAATTTGTGTTGTTGACTATGTTATAGGTGTTGATGTTGATTGGGTCACAACCTATGTCATGGACGGTGTAACAGATGATGCTATAGGTGGAGTTGTGGAGGGCATCGCAAAAGTGGG
>CM021107.1:168127243-168159200 GCA_007115665.2 Sequoiadendron giganteum
AAAGGCTTTTGTGGCTTTCACCAATGCAAAGGCTTGTTTTTCCATTATGTCATACTTCAATTTTGACCCTTGCAATGATTTACTAAAGAATGACACAGGCTGCTCATTCCCATTCTCATTTTTTTGTAACATAACAGTAGCTATAGTATGCAAGGAAGCAAATGAAAATATTTGAAAAGGTTTTGTGACATCAGGAGATTTGAGGACATGGGCTTCCTTAATGGCTCTTTTAATGGATACAAAGGCTTCTAATGCTTTTGGGGTCGATTCAATTTTTTGTCCTTTCTTTAACATCTTTGATATGGGCTTGACAATTTAAGCAAAGTTGGACACCTCCTAACAAAATTTATCTTTCCAAAGAATGATTGGATGGATTTTACAGTTTTAGGGACATGCACCTTATCTATGGCTTCAACTCTTTCATGATCTATTATAACTCCCTCTTTTGACACAATGTGTCCAAAGAGTTTTCCCTCTGTAACAACAAAATGACATTTCTTAGGGTTCAAACTAATGCCATACTCTAAAGCTTTAATGAATATTTTTTTAAGATTTTCCACATGATCTTCAGCGCTTTTTGAATAAGTAGTAAGGTCATCTTGATACACCACCATTATAGCATTAATCAAGTCTACAAAAGCTAAGTCCATAGCTCTTTGAAAGGTCACTCTTGCATTTGTGAGACTAAAGGGCGTTCTCACATAAACATATGTTCCCCATGTAGTTGTGAAAGTTGTCTTGTACTACTTAGATTCCCTAACTTTAACCTGATTATAACCACATAAACCATCCATCATAGATAACAACTCACACCCTATCACTTTGTGTAGTATAGCTTCCATATTAGGTAGAGGGTAATTGTCCTTGAGGGATGCCACGTTTAAATTTTTGAAATCCACACACAGTCTGATATCTCCATTTTCTTTCTAACAGGAACAATGTTTGACACCCATGTTGAATGCTTGATAGGTTTAATGATACCTCCATCTCTAAGTTTGGGCAATTCCTCTTGCATTTTTGGTTCCAATATGGGGTTAATAGGTCTTTGTTTCTGTCTTAAAGGCTTTGCATCTAGTTTCAGAGGGATTTCATGTTGAAATAGGTCTTCCCTATATGCCTTGAGATATTCATAAGACCATGGAAATACATGTTTATATTTCCTCAGTAATGAAATCAACATTCTTCAAACTATCGGGCTTATCTTCTTCCCAATGTATACTTTTCTTGGTGCTAGTTCAGTCCCTAAGTTTATTTCTTCAATATCTTCCTTTTTGACTGGTGTTTGTTTCATAATGGATCGATCACTTCCATCATATAATCTTTCCAATGCTACCAGCCCCTTGGGAAGTTTATTAGTCTTAAGTTGTAATACTTTCTTTCCGAACACTGTCTGCTCCCCATCTATTTCTTCTGCAAAGGCGTTGAAATTGATTTCTTGAGCCTCATATTGGTCTATGCATTGAAGGAACTGTAAGAGATCAGTGTCATCATTAAAAACCTGCCAACTGTATATATTGTCAGGTACAATGGGCCTTGTTTTGAACTCAATTTTGGTTATTCCTACTAGCGTGATGTCATCTATTTTTAGTGCCACATTGGCCTGGAAGTCTTCCATTATGTTTTCTGATCTATCCACCCATTCAATGGAGAAAGCATCAAATAGCTTGATTGTGTCCCATACAACATTTATGTATTTATTCAGCCTCTTTTTCTTTGCAACATATTTAGATTTGACTTGTGACACCACTAGCTCTGAATCTCCAAACATAGTTAACAGTTTAATTTTGTGTTTGACTGCCATGTTTAAACCAGTTAACAAGGCTTCATATTCCGCCACATTGTTTTTACACTCAAATACCAACAAGAATGAATATTTAAAAGTTGAACCATCAAGTGATATGAAAACTATCCCATCTCCATTACCTTCTTGGCTGCATGCTCCATCAAAGTGCATCTTCCATATCCCTTGTTGATTTTCAGAAATATTTTTATCAATTGGATATTTTCTTACCAACTCAGGTTGAGATAGTTCTACTCTAAAACTCCCCAAATCAATATCACATAAGAAATTAAGTTGTTCCTGAGGAACACATTCAACAATTTGATTCTTTCTTGGCTCCCTATATAACTTGACATCCTCACCATTTACTGGTACGGTGGCATATGAAAAATCAAACTATACATTACCTCCTATTGCTGCAGTCCAAACTGAGGAGGCATGTCAATTACTATGATATCAATATTGTAGGCAGCTTGTGGATAAGTTGCTAATCTTACTTCCACATTTTTCATTATTCCTACAATTGGAATAGGCCTGCTATCCATGGAATAACATTTACCTCCTTCTACATCTACCCACATACCAAGTTGTTTCATTACTCCCACTAGCATAATATTCATGGAAGCACCTGAACCTATCATGCAATTTCTTACTAGCTTTCCACTTATGAGCACGGTGGTAAAAAATGGGTCAATCTGTGGTGTATTCATCAAGCAGGCTTCTGGTATTTTTATTTCCTTTTTCTTATTGGTGGTTAAGGGGATCTCCTTATTTTCAAGGTTTATACTTTGATTTCCTTTAGACATTAATTGAATGGCACCCTCCCTATATTCCTGAATTTTCATCATTCTGAGTAATGGGATAGATATTTTTAACTGAGATAAGGTTTGTATGAAATCAAAAGGTGTACCTTCAGTTTTGATCACTTTCTTTGATTCGATCAATTCTCCTTTGTTCTCTTCTTTTTCTCCCTTTGATTCTTGATTTGGATTTTTTTTCTCAATGGGAATCTCTTTACTTTCCTTTGGAGATCCCATCTGCTCCTTTTTATCTGGTTTCTTATCATATGTCTTCTTTGATGTCTCATCTGATACCTTTTTATTTTTTATAAATATTCCTCTTGGGACACCCTCATCTCTATTCACTGTTATGTTCCTCAACCGATATTTGTTTCTAGCCTCCTCCATTGCTGCAATAGTCAACCTCTCAATCTCTTCTTCACTTGATCTTCTCACACTTTACCTATTAGTTTGACGTGATGCAATAGGGGGATTTTTCTCATTTTCACTTTCTTCATGATCAGAGAAAACCTGTTGTTCCGTCATATTAATATTGTATTTTTGGTGGTCAACATCATATTCATATCCTTCCTCCTCTGAAGATGAATATTATTGCTTCAAAGCAACAAGGGTGTGGGAAGTTAAATAGACATTCTGGTCTTCACCACCATCATTTTCTAGTGCTTCTTCTTTAGGTATTGACTGAGCTGTAACACAATGCTCTGGGGAATGTGGTGCATAACACACTAGGCACTAGGGACTCTTATCTACCATATACACTCCCTTCCTTTTCAATGGATCTAGTGTTTCTTTATTTCTAGTTCTATCATTCACCGACTTCCCATCCTTCCAGTTTGTATTGTAAGGCATGTCATGCAACCTTGGTCTTTCATTCTTGTATGCATTTTCTTGTCTATTTTGGGGAGCATATGGGGGAACCCTTGGGTTTTCCCTTTTATAAATCATTCTTGATGCTTTCCTGTTATTCTCTATTGTGAGTGCTATCATTTGAGCTTCAACCAAATCCCTAGGACCTCTGTTCCTAAGCTCATATCCTGTCTTGGGATCAAAAGCTTTCAAATAGAAGCTCAATGTAACAGGGTTAGCCAGTTTGGATTCACGAGGTATTTTATTATGTAGCTTGGTAAATATCTGATTGAAGTCATAAGCTGACTCATTTTGATCATTTTGTATAGTCACCAACTCATGCAAAGAAAACTCTGACACACATTGATTCCCATATTGTTGGAGAAATTAGTTATAAAATACATGAATAGAATCAATGAATGTTGTTGGTAAACTGTTAAACCAATCTCTGACATCTTCAATCAGCGACATCATAAATAACCTCATCTGTACATCCAAATATTGAATAACTACTTTAAATTTTTTCAGATGCTCCTCGGCTATGACTGCACTACTTCTTGTGAATTTTGGGACTAAGTTTCTCCAATTGTTATCCAGTGGGTAAGGATATATCTGAAACCCGGCCAAATCAAATTGTCTTATCATAGTTGTGTATTGTGGAGGAGGATTTTGGTACTGTTGATGCTGGTACATTGGATTATTAATTCCCACATATTGATGACCTTGTGAAGGTACATGCTTTTGATGAGGAGGTGGCCGAACACCCCTATGTTGTGGTGAAGCATTTTGATGTCCATATTGGTTCTTTGGCCAATTTCGGTGGGCCTGTGGGGAATTTGGTACTCTCATATTATTGTTTTTATGAGGGGGCATATATTTAGGTGAGTCAGCCATTGGTGTCCTAATCTGAGCTTTGTGTAATTTCATTTTTCTTAATTCGTCCATGGCTTGAAGGTGTTGCTCATATTCTACCCTTAATTTTTTGGCATGTTGCCTCATGTGCTCCCACTGTGTATCTTCTTCATTTCATGCCATGAGTTCATGATTTTCTTCAAATGTTTCATCATACTCAAGTCCTTGCTCATATTCAAACTCTCTCCTTTCTCTAGCTTCAAACTCAGCCATGTGCTCATCATCTTTCTCAAGGTCTACTTTGTGGGAGGGACTTCTCTTCCCCTCAGGAGTGTGAATCTCTTTATGCAGGCTCTCTTCATTTGCAAGTGTATCATGTGGATTATGTGTTTCCAGCAATAGTTTTGATGCTTTGTTCTTAGCTGTTGTGTCCAAGTCATTAAATACTTTCTTGCCATGATTGTTTTTGTAAGTTGACTTTCCTTTATCATCAGAACCATCATTGTCTCTGTAAGAAGATCTTCTTCCTTGCATGTTGTGAGTAAATCTGATGGTCTGAACTCTAGGATGATTTCTTTTTGATCTATATTTTATTTTATTAGTCTCAGTACTTTTATTCATTCAGAGCCGCCACCCACTTTTTCCAAAAGTGAGAAAATGTTGTTATTTTACCCAACGGAGTCAATTTTTTAAGTCTCTTCAATTGTGAACCTTTTTCTAATGACTCTTTATGGAAAGGCTATCTACTTTCAGACTTTTCTCAAGTTATCCCCAACGGAGTCACCAATTTGTTGGGTCTCAAAAACGCTGGTTTGAATGAACCATGAGAGGTTGCCAAACTCTTACAACGTTATTGGCTAACTAACAAGGCCAACCAATAAGGTTGAACCTTCTACTCTTCCACAAATGGAAATTTGATGGTGGAGAGATATGGCCTAAATTTGGTATAAATAGTGTAAGTAATATCCTAAATTTGATATAAATTGTATATGCAATATCAAGGTATGAATTAATATGTTCAATTAAGAGATGTAAATAAAATGGATAAAACCTAAAAGGATAAGTAAGACCAATGCCTTGTTGGGTAAAACGGAGTCAAGTGAAAGCTCTAGATGAATGACTTCCATCTGGTAGAGATTCTAATTATTTGGCATATGAATATTAGTTTATAACTTGTATAAACATGCAAGAATTGTAATTACCAAGCTCTTTTTAGTGATCCAAAAGATACTTCTAAATTACTGTGAATGACTTGAAGGATTTAGTCTTTACTTGAAAGAACAAATCAATCACACCACACAAATACAACAAATGTGTATTGATAAATCAAGGATATACTTGATATGTCAATTTAAATAATGAAGAAATATCAACCTTGGAGACAACTTGATAATATTTCCAATTAATTAGGCAAACAAATGATACCAGAAATGTGCCACAAAATTAGAGTTCTTTCATTGATCGTTCAAAATTCATACATGCATCATGGTCCTTTGAAACATTCTGAAATATTGTATTTCCTACTATCTAATTTCTGGTATTGACCCCTCGCTATGTAAAACAACGACATATTTATACATTAGTGGGTGGAAGGATGTGTCCTTTCAAAAATGTTTAAAACATAAAATACTAACAAGATTAGCATTAACTAAGTTCTTTTAAGGCACAAGTGAACTTCAGACATGTTCTCTATGTAATCTTGGCACTTATGTGTATCCACATCTCCTAGCACATCGTGGATCACGATCTTCATCATCATCAATCGTTCATTTTTCTCACATGCATCATCCAATGTTATATCTTTTGCAGTGGCTATCTTTAGTATTTTTTGGAATACTAATTCACATTCATTCTTCCATGTAGTCATTTCTTTTAATTCTCCTTCATCATTGCAGAACTTAGTCAATCTTTCCTCGGTAGCTTCTATCAATCCATGCGCATCCCCTTGTAACTCCTCAAAGAATTCCCCATGCTTATCCATGATACAATTAGCATTTTCAATCTCTACATCACTAGGAGGATCCTTTTGCTTTAATTCCTCAAGTTTTTCTTGGATTCTGCTATCCATTCTCCTGTGTTGTTTAATTGCATCCATGTATTGTGAATTTTTTCCCTAAAGCTTATTTAACTAAGTGGTTAAAATGACTTGCCTCCTTTTGATTATTGTAGTAAGTGTATCTATTTTCCCTTGAGAGTATGCACTTGACCCTTCCCAATGGTCCTTGTCCTATGAACTTTCACCTTGGGTGAGCATCTTTCTTGGCCCTGTTACAACACCTACCAAGTCCTTTAAACATTCATTTTCTATCAACATTCTCTCATTATTGGTTCTGTACATTTCCCCTTCTCTGATCAATGCTTGTATCTGGGCTTTACTCAATTTTTCTATATTGATCCCAATTTTTGCAGTTGCAACCGAATCAGCCTCTCCAGCCTTTAAAGTCATGACATGCCCAAATGCCTTTTCAGTATCAATAACAACTGACCTTTTGTGAGGGGGATACAAATCCCAAATCATCAATGTCTCTTCATCAGGATTGTATCTTGATCCTGTATACACTTCTATCACTTTTTCTATATTGAGCTTGTGTGTACCATTGTTGTCCTTCAGAAAACTGTCAAAAACCAATAAAGAATTGAAATCCAACCCTGGGAAAATCATGACACCAAATTTTTCTAACATCTCTCTCCCTTTCTCAGGGGTCATGTTTTTCATCTCTTTATCCACCTCATCCCTCAATTTTTTTAGCAATTGTTCCTCATTTCCTGGTGTGACATTGTGAACCAGTCCTCTTATTTCTTTTCCCTTTTGTTTGCATAAAAATGTTTTGAATTCTGAGGTTTTCACAAATTCATCATCTGCTATAAAGGATCTATATTCTTCATGTCTTGTGTCCACATCCATAGTCTCCTCAATGTTTATCTCTTTGGCAGAATAGGTGTAATCCCGAGTCCTTTCCCTTGATACCTTCCTGGATGGGCCTTGTGCCCTATCAGCCTCCAATTCCCTTTTATTGGAAGACAACAACTCAACATCTATCAATTCTTGATCATGCTTCTCAATCACCATTTCTACTTCTTCTACTTCTAAGTTTCTGACTATGTCATCAGATTGATAGGGCACATGCTGATACCCTCCAAAGTTTATCCACTGTCTGGTAGAATGGATGTATCCTTCTGGATCGATATTTTTCCTTGATGGGGCTTTTCTCATGTTGTAGTGCAATAACTTAGTCATAATTAAATTGTAGCCCTCCTTTGCCAACACAGTAAAATCACCAAAACATAGTGTACTTGGCATAAAAGCTTGTTTCCCATAAGAACTTAAGTTCATGACACTCGAGAAATCCATTTTCCTAACAATCTCCAAGTATGCAACTCTATCTGGAACTGTTCTAGGCAAAATAAAAGGTGTATCTTCAAAACCATAGACCCTAATAATGGTGGCATTTTCTTAACAATACCAATCCCCCCAGTTGTGGCTGATTGGCCCATTCTAATCCTTAGGCCTAAGAAACCTCTTTATTTCATTCGATAAGGAATAATCACAAGGATAATTATAAAATCTATACAAAGGCTTCACAAAGTATTCTTTGAAATGCAAGAAATTAGAATTAGCAAACCTGCTGTCCCAAACAATAGTCCACAACTGAATAGGCAATGGCTTGCCTTCCTTATCAAATTGTGAAATCCTCAGCTCCTGGGGCCACAATCCCAATTCCTGTCCAAAATATAGCACCAAGTGCATCAACAATGAATAATTTCTGAGGTGCAGGACAGAGGCTCCATTCTTTATCGCCATCAACCCTGCATCCAATTCTTTAAATACATGTGAAGCATAATCAAAAGACCTGGAATTATGATACTGAACATCTGCAACATTCACCATGGGTATAACTATCATATTCTCTGGGACCTCCATCCCTAATACTTGACCCACTAAAAAATATGTGTACTTTAGGTAGGGTTCAAAAAGATCCACATGAAATGGTGGTCCCTCACTGTCTTTCATTGAAGTTGGTTTGCCATGGCACCTGATTCTATGCAGGGGTAACCTCTAGCCCTTGTAAATGGTATCCATTCTTCTGTATTCACTCTTGATCTCCTCACTTATTATTTTTTCATTGCATATTCCTTCATATTTGAAAACCTCACTTATCGCATTTTCAGATACATGTATCAATGGATTCCCTGATAAATCACATATAGCTTTATTTTTTGGATTACAATGTCCAGCAAACAATTTCACCAATTTGACATCAATAAAAACATTAGGGCACACTAGTTTTCCTAAATTAATTCTCCACAGGTTGCATACTAGCTCGAAGCGATTTCTTCTATGGTAGTGGAAACTAAACAATTCATATCCCCTAATTAGGGTCCAAATATCTCCTATGAATTTGCACTTGTCATCCAATTTATCTATTTCTACTTTAAGCTGCGCAAAACGCCTAGCTTTAGGCCCTGAACCAAGTAGCTGGTCTATGAGATCTTGGTTTAACTTCCTCTCAGTACCCTCTGATTGTAATTCAATTTTTTTCTTTTTTGTCTTTGGTTGACTACCCTCCCCTTTTTTTCTTCCTTTCACGTTTTCTGAACTAGTACCTATTGGGTCTAAAAAATGCAAGTTTTAACTAGAAGAGTTTTCCAAGGTCTTACTACACTTTTGGCCAATGTACAAGGCCAATTGATGCAATTGTACCTTCTACTCTTTAGGTTCTGCTAGACCAAGGCGGGTGAAACTAATGAATGATGTAGATTTAAATGTATTTCCTGATCCAACAATCTACCCACAATGGCAAAGGTAGTGGATAGACAAAAATACTACAACTACTCCTACTCCTACTGCACAAATGAAGGGTTTTTGAATAGATTGTTTGTATGAAATGTTATCTCTAGGTTGAGGCAGATCAGTGCCTTCTATCCACATGGGCAATGGAGTCAAAATTAAGAATTACATGTGTATTTCCCTTTCTGTCTAAATTCAAGTTGCTAGGCACTTTGAAAATGAAATTCCAATGGTTGGCATACAACTTCATTTATTTATGTCTCGCACAAATAGTGCTGGAATGTTTTCCTACCAAGTTCTTCTTCAACAATCCAAAAGAAATCCTAAGACCACTGTGATTTATTAAGAGAATTTAATTCTGACATGCAAACACCAATTAATGAAATCACACAAAGTGAAAAATTACACCTTGATTAACCAAACACATGCTTGACATATTGGTTTAAATGATCAGAGGACTGCAAGTTGGAAATAACAAGATAGGAAATATAAATAATTATAAGACACAACTGAACACAAAATGGAATTCACCAATTTAAAATATTAATCTCCATTGCATTATTTCAGGAAAGGCTTTGTCCATTTTTACATTTCCCCCCAGACTCCCAATCTCTGCTACTCTAACTAATTTTCAAATATTTGTACAATACATGCCAAGGGTCGTGAGCCTTCATTTTCTGTTACAGCCATTCAAATTCTTTGACAAATATTAAAATATGTAATTATATTACCTCTTGGAAAATTAAATATTTTTTACAATAGTTCTGCTTTTATTTCTTCCCTTAATAATTCTTCCCACTTTTAATATTTCACTTTATGCCCTTATCGCTCCTCACATTTCATTTCCTGAGGCTTCCTGTGTCTTTACTGCTCTACCGCGGTCTCACATTCTTCATCCCGCGGTATCATGGTGTTTGGCACTTTCTATCACCTCCACGGTCATCTTCGCTCACCGCAATAATTACTCCATGTCTATCGCGCTACCACGGTAGATGCTACCTCTGCCTGTGACTAATGCTTTACTACGCTATCGCGGTCACTGGTCTGACCCCCAGCAGTACTGTAATAGACGCTTTATAGACCGCTATCCTTTCACCCTTCGCTATCTACTAACCGTTACCACGGTCACCTCATGAACTAGTGGCAGTACCATGGTAGCCACTTTGACTATTGCCTCCGCTAGTGACTAACGGTTTACCACGCTACCGTGGTCAATGAATTGACCGCTTGTGTTAGTGCGGTAAACACTTCATGCCCGTTACTTTAGCTGCTACCGCCATATCGCGAGTCCATTGTGGGTGGCCGCGGTAAAGCGATATGACATAAAAATTAAATATTAAGGAAGCGATGTAAGGAATATATATGTTTGAATATTTTTGATGGGGGTAGAATGCATTTTCATGAAAAAGATAGTGAGAATATTAGGTTCAAGTGGGTAAAGACTTAGGATTTTAATGAAGAATTATGGGAAATCCTTAGAATTTAAACCAAAATTTTGGGTTGTAATAGTACCTTCCATTTTTAAAAATTCAAAAACTTTCAGAAGATGAGAAACTTACTGTATTTCACTTGCAAATCCAAGTTGAACGCCTTAATTGTTCTGCTCGTTTCCCTGCTCTTCTTTGCTGCCAATTCTGCGAAACAATGATTTCAATCAAGCTCACCCCGATTCGCTAAATCTTTTATGCTTCATGGTGCCATTAATGTCTTCACTGAGACATGAATACAACAAGTTTTTTGAAATTCTCGCCATCCCATCAGGGATTATATCAGCAAGACATTTCAAATCTTTGGCCGATCCATTTGTTCAACGTTCACACATCCACTAAGACATCTTGCAGTTCCCCCGACATCACAAGTCTCTTCGATAGTTTTCCCTTTTAGCTTTATATGTCGCCAAGACCTTCACGTAAGCAAACTATCGCCCAAACTTAATGAATTGGGCCAATGATTCCTTACTTTACTCGAAAAGCTCTTTGTTTCACCGAGATGTTCACTTTGTCAACTTAAGTCACCAAGACCAAGTAGTCGTTCTACCGATTGAATGATACTCGCCATGATGTCTCTTACATCTGTCCACTGAGACTTATCTCACCGATACACTTTTCTTTGGTGAGACCATGCACATTGTCTTCTCGACAACCTTTATCTCTGTATGCTTAGTTCTATCGGTATAACCTGAGGGGTCGGTAAGACTCCCCAAACTCTCCCCGACATCATTGTCTTACTAAATGAGTCCTCCTTTTTCTTTATCGGCAAGAACAGTAAAGCTTCAGGTAGTACTCTGAAATCTCACTCCGATGACCAAAGTCTCTACGATATACTTTATTATATTCCAATCGGTAAAAATCAAGTTAGCTCGATGTGACCTCACATCGTCATGCCGATACCTTTTGTCTTGCCGATAGGAAATGTAAACCCACATTCTCTTGGTGTATATCTTTATCGGTATGACACTTTTGATGTCTTGCTGATATATTGAAGAAATGTATATTGTTTTCGGTGAGACTTGCATCAACTTATGCCGATGATTTTCAAATGTTAAAGATTTAATGTCAGATGAATTTCATGGGGCTATATGAGAAAATTTAACCCGGACTTTGGTAAAAATATACTATACGAGGGAATTTTATGCTTGTAATATGAACTTCCTGGGAAACTAATAAGCATGGAGGGTTAATGAGGTTATCAAAATTTCACATTTCTAATAGGTTCATCCTCATTTTTCCTAGATAGTTTCATCATTCCATTACTTATATCATCCTTAGCATACTTAGGGAAATCCTTGTCCATAATACATTATAGACCTTAGGGTAGATAAATTGTCTTACCTTGATTGAAAATAGTGATTCAAATACGATATCCCTTGACATATCATTTTACAATCTATCCTTTGTCATGTTAGTGGAATTCCTCAAACTCACCAAGTTAGTTTCAACTCCACCTAGTCAACTTGTCACTTAATCTTTATGGTATTGATCCTAAAACATCATTGGAAATCCTAGTTAGAACCTTGCATCAAACTTGGTCAGTTAGTGACTCATCCCTTAGTTAGCCAAAGGTATTAACATATAATTTGCATTATACCTTACTTATTGCATGCCATAATTTATGCCAAAAAAAGACCAAAAACATATCTTAACTTTCACATCCTAGATATTTGCATTTTAGATGATATCTTAGGTCATAACTTATATTCCAAAAAAATACAAAAAAAACCAACTTAGGTAGTTGCATACCCTACCGTTTTTACATTTACAATTTATCCTCCTTTGAGAAAGTCCTATCTTATGGTCCAAACTAGATTACAAAAGAGACAATTAGAAATGGAACCTTTACAATCCCACTAGTGAAATGAACCTTGGTCCTACACCTCCCCAAGTCAATACCAATACCAAACACATTGGGTCAACATCAAAACAACGTCTGAAATCTAACCCATATGTTAACCCATTTGAAAATTTCCTCATGAGAGATGACCAAGGTTGTATCACTATTGAGGGACTTGAGGCAATAGCCCAAGACCCTAAGGTGGCTGAATTTGTCAATGATCTCATTATGCTCAACGCTGAGAGATTTTTAGCCAAAATCCTAGAGGATGGGGTACCACCTAGATTTGACATAAACATGCAACAAGTAGTGCCTTCACCTAGAAATGTCTCAAACCAAAACCAAGTACCTACAAGGCATATTCCACAAAAAGTTACACCTCGGGTAAACCTTAATATACCTTCAGGAGAAGCTACACAAAGTGCTTCAACAATTCACACTACTCCCACTTTTGGGATGCCCTCCATAACTCCACCTATAACATCATTTTTTACACATTCCATGACACAGGCTATGACCCAATCAACATCAAAACTTGTAACACCATCAACAACACAACCGACGTGCACTAAACCATTTGGGACCTCAACAAACACTATGAATACCTCCTCAAACAATCTTAATGGATTTAAGAGAATAGAAAATTTAGGATCATGACCCACAACCACAGTTAATGTTAAGGGTACCACATATAGTCATTCTATCCTACAAAATAGTACTCCAGAAGGACAACAAGGTACACATATATCACCTCAGGTGAATCCAGCACAACTAGGATTTCAATCAAATACCCTTAAATCAAACACATCACAACAAGGTATCCCTCCACAACCCGCAAGTCAGAAAACACAAGCACAACCCAACATGAACCCCTCATATTCACATATACCCCAGGTACAACAACATACACCTCCATACACCTATCAAGTATCTACACAAAATGTGAGACCCAACAATATGAATGACATACCAAACCCATAGGTGGATGCTCTAACTACAAAAATGCTTGCTTTACATAAGCATATTGAGAACATGCAATTAGCAACCAAAAAATCCTACAACATGCAAGGCCTACATCTATATCCCTTTGTAAGTATACCACAATTGAATACTTTACCAAATGGGTAGAGGCCATCCCCCTTACCTACATTACCGGAAACCAAATAGAAAAGTTCATTCTTAATTATATAATTTGCCTCTATGGTTTTCCACAATCCTTAATCACAGACAATGGTCTTCAAGATGCGTCCTTCTTGACGTCAGACTCTTTTTTTTCAAACAATTTATTTAGGATAAGTCTTTCTTGAATCAACAACAAATCTATTAAATGAATCACTTAAGAGTCTTCAAGATGTGTCCTTGGTGTCAATCTCTTTTCGATCAACTACAAGCCTTCAAGATGTGTCTTCTTGACGTCAAACCCTATCATGTCATTTATTCAATATGTGTCATTCCTGAATCCCCACCCTAGTAATAATAAAATTTGACATTTAAAACTTCTTTAGGGTGTGTCTTTCCTAAAGAATGACCAGTCAATCTCGTCATCACCAAGTCAAACTTGGAAAACAAGAAAAGATTTGACACAGATGTCTTGACAAGCATTTTTAATTTATTTTTCAATGATTTGATATGACCATCTTCCTATCCACCTCGACAATGTCCTATGATGGATTTAGAGGAGCGACAATGTTACATGAACATATCTTTCTTTTTTATTGATTGTCTTATATTTTTGAAATTGTCATGTCACTAGCCACCTCAAGGATGTCCTGAAAATAGGATTTAGAGGAGAAATGGCATATCATTATCATTGTCTTATATTTTTGAAGTTTTCATGTCACTAGCCACCGCAAGGATGTCCTAGAAACAAGATTTAGAGGAGAAACAATGTTTCATGACACGTTTTCTTTGGATTGTTGTATGTGGTTTGTCTCAACAAAAAGAATGGGAACAATTGGGTTCCTAAGTATGAGTCATGACAATTCTTGTCTACAACTATTTATTTTCAAAAAAATCATGACATTGCACACCATTGGTCTACCTCATATCATGGTGTTTCTTGCCCATTGCAATCAACCGCCCAATGATGATTAAAATGCAAATGCTTAGTATAATGACATCAAAGTTACAACATATCTTTCTTTCACGCTAACATAAATCATCTTCAAGCTAAAATTCTTCTTCCATCACTGAAACATGCCATCCAATTACCTATCTAGCTATCCAATTACCTAATAGGGACAATTTCCAAAATTTTCTGAATTTTTCAAAAAATTGTCATTTTTCCTAATGGGGCATACCCTTACCTATTTTACATCGGGGCATGACTGGGGCATATTATTTTTTATTCTTTGACACAAACGCCGAAATGAAATTATGTCAAAGATGGGCAAAATGTAGACACTGAAAAATGGATTAGGCCTGCGACTACATTTTTCATCATCAATTCAAGATACCCATAAAATGACTAAATGATTTTATAATTTAATTAATTCATTTTCATTATTCTTCTAAAATTGATTAATTAAGTAAATTACATTAATTTAATTTAATTACATCACTAATTAATTCTAATCTCCTCTTTTGATTAATTAAATAAGTTTCCTAAATTTATCTAATTACATCATTTAAATTAAATCTCTTCTTCTTACTAATTAAATAAGTTTCCTAAATTTATCTAATTACACATTTGAATTAAATAATATTCTCCCTACATCTAATTAAATCATATTCTCCCACATTTAATAAAATAAATGATTATTTGTTTAATTAATTATTCAAACAAAAATCAATCTCAACCGTCGAATCTATGAAGCTTCTATAAAAGAAGCTTTTTAATTCTATTTTGAAAAAATTACAATCTTCAAAGTTATACTGTCAAAATACTTATAGGATAATATTGCACACTCGCAATCTAAGGGCATTTGAGTATTTCAAAGAAAAGTTGAGAATAATGGAGATGAATCAAGAAAGCATGGGAATTAGGTGATATTGTTCTTGTTTATTGAATTCTTTTGTTGCATTGCACTTCATTATCGATTTAGGGATCTTAGTATGATCTAGGCAATTTGTGATTGTTGTCATTGCTATGCTTTCTTTTTTCTAGTTATTTTCCCTTATCACACATTCATTTCCTTCTTTCTAAGAATTTTCTTAGTGGTGAACCCCCTTTTAATCACACCCAAGGAAACATTATAGAAATCTCTTTTCCTAATTGGATCATTAGGTTGAGATCTCTAGGGTTTCCTTGAATGAACTAAGAGAAAAATAGGGTCCTATAAGCTATCCACCTCCAAAAAGGTGGACACACCCTATTTCTTTTATTTCATTTTGGTGAACCTGATCTTTTGTCACCTTATTTTTTTTTGGAGTGAATTTTAGTCCTAGATCTAGCTTACATTAACTTTGCTTTAGGTCTTGCATTAGTTAATTTGCATTTAGGGCTTCTAAATCTTGCATCAGTGAAAAGTGCATATAGGTTGCATTTTTGCATCTCAAATAATTTAGTTTCACCAAAAAACTGTAATTACGAATATACAAGACAATATACAAACCAAAAACCTTAACATTTATTTAGAATTTTTTGAATTTAGTGTCAAAACCCTCATCTAGGACTCACTTTCCCCTCTAGGCAATTTAGTCCTTGTACAGGTTGTTTTTCTTGCTTTCTAATTTTTTTGTGCTGATTGTTATTCACTGTTTGAACCATCTAAAATCCTAACTGGGACTCATTTTCTATTATAGGAAACTTAGTCCCATATCATACCTGAAACTACATTTTATAGCATTAAAAACCTTGTTTTTGAGCTTCTATTTGTCATTGTTAGATCTTTGTTGAGATTTGTTGAGATTTTGTTTCATTCATTTCATTAGATCTAGTTGAAATTGGTTAATTTCATGCATTGCTTAATTTCAAAATTACATAAATTACATTTCATTTTCAGATTGTTGCATAGTGTAATCAACAAATTTCCCTCTTTAGAATCTAAAATTGCATTTACACATTTAATTCTAGGCTATTATATATTGTGTTTCATCATGAATATGTGCTTTGGTAAGCTTTGGATGTCCTTGAAGTCATTAGTGGATGTGTCAAGTTGTGCTTTTGGAAATGATCCTAATGAAATTAAAATCACTCATGCTCAATCGACTCCTAATGCATGTCCTCCTCGTGATTTTGACATCATTGAAGAAGATGATGACAACATGAATAACTTCATAAATGATTTCCTTAACAATCTTGAGAACAATGCATCCTTTTATCCTTCCATGAAACAACCAACGCAACTTGAGATGTTTAGTTTTTTACATCCTGAAATTGAGACACAAACTGAGCCTAAGCTCACTACAATAGGTGAACCTAGCATCTCTAATCATGTAAACATTCAACAATCCTATGTTAACAAGGTAACCAACACTCCTATTATCCTAGAAGAGACATATGGAAAGTGATTCATGATATTAAGAAAACAAATATGTGATACAACAAGCGAACACAAAATTCATCAACTTTTAGAGAAAATACCAACTGAAGATACCAAAGACATAAGATAACAAGATCCTACTCCTGATATAATTTTCTTCCTTGCTAAAGAACAACCAATGCCTCGTAATGATGATAGGATGATGTTAGGTCCTCCTCCTCAACATCTAACTCAAGAAATTGGTGAATCTAGTAAGCAACGAAGGGATTACAAACTAAAGAAACTAAAATTCCCTTGTCTTCCAGCTACAACTGAAATAACCTTACTCATACTTCTAATTCAAGGACTTATGACATTAACACCCCTATGAGAAAATCAAAAACCAAATCCTAAAAACACAAGCACATCACATTATCGATATCATAGAGTTCTTGAACATAGTACTGATGAGTGTCGTGCTTTAAAATAAATATTTATAAATTTTGACATCATAGAAATAATCCCTTAAAGCATGTTCTTTCACTCCTTTTCATGTAATAGTTGTAGGATCATAATATTCTCGCTATTACATGATTTAATTTCATTGCAAATCATTTCAAAATGCAAGGACCTCTTTCTCATGACCTACCTCAGCTCATTCTTTTCTTGCACATAGTGGGGGGAAGAAATAGATAGCCTTGTCCTAGTACTACACTTGTTGTTGTCCCTTTGGCTAGTTGTCTACATTCTATATATGACAAACAAGATTGGGATGCAAACGACTTGCTATAGGTTGGATCGCATGTGTCTTACTAGCCTTGTCTTTATTTTTTTTTCATGTTATGTTTGTGATTGGATGTATGCAATGTGATCCCTCGTACTATTCTATTTCATGTATGTCTCTTTTTGTGAAATTCCTCTATTTGTATCTACATTCTTCTCTTTGTCATAAACATTTTATCTTTTCTTTGTATTGTTTTTCCTTTTGGGGATGACACAAGGCGCCGAGACATTTAGATCTCTTCCATGTTGACCCAAAATATTTTCCTTTATCTTTTCTTTTTCTTGTGTTTTCCTTTTGGGGATGATGCAAGGTGTAGAGACATTTATGTCTCTTCCATGTTGACCCAAAAGGTTTTTCTTTGTTTTCACTCTCTTTATATAATTCTTCCCATTCCATGAGTATTTGGGGAATGATGATAGTTTTGATCTCTCTAAAAAGATTGTAAAAAAGACATACTAACCCTGAATCCATGGATCCCTTATGTGATTTTGGCAATTCATTTTGGGGGCAACCCCTTTTCATGACACAACTTTATTTGGAAGCATATGAATTGGCATAAGGCTTTCTAAATAAGCTCTTATGTCCTCTTTATTATTAGCATTTATCATTTTCTATTTTAAAGTAATTCCTCATAACATGGTGTTTAGCAATTTATTTAAAGTGGGGGCATACATTGGTATTATTATTTTTTGACTCATGTTTCATTATGTAATCTTCTTACTTCTTGTCATGTGTCTTTCTCTTTGTGGTGACATTGGGTGTGATTTCCTTCAAGAGTGTGATCTCTCTTATCATATTACATTCATCTTAGTGGCTTGATGTGACACACTGCATTCCCTAAATTATGAATCTTCTATTCTTCGATTGGTCCTCTCTTGGAGACATTAGGAATAATTTTCTCTAAGTTAAGACCTTACATGAACTAAGAAAAACTCCTTTGAATGTACCTTACACTATTTTGCATTTACAATATTTATTATATGGCCACCTTGCATAACACACTTGTCTTGTCCATGGAACCATCCCGTTTATTCATGAGTGTCAAGCATGCAAATTTTTTCTTGCCTCGTGAATCTTGCTATTCGTGTGGTGTGACACCTTATCAAAGTTATCAGGAGGTATTTTAGACACTAAAAAATGTCTTAGGCCTATGACTGCATTTTTTATCATCAATTCTAGATACCCACAACATGATTAAATGATTTTATCATTTAATTATAACTTAACATCCTAATTCCTCTAATTAATTAAATATGTTTAACTAATTAACTAATTAATTTCATTATTCTTCTAAAATTGGTTAATTAAGTAAATTACATTAATTTACTTTAATTATGTTGCTAATTAATTCTAATCTCTTCTTTTGATTAATTAAATAAGTTTCCTAAATTTATTTAATTGCATCATTTAAATTAAATCTCTTCTTCTTACTAATTAAATAAGTTTCCTAAATTTATTTAATTACCCATTTAAATTAAATCATATTCTCCCTACATCTAATTAATTCATATTCTCCCACATTTAACTAAATAAGTGGTTATTCATTTATTTAATTAATTAATCTTATCTTCTCATTTAAAGTGCTTCCATAAATTGAATATTTCATTTTTGATTATGTAATTACGTACACAACTTCTTCCACAAAGAAATAAATTAATTTTATAATTAATTATTCTATTTGAGCACATGTCTCCTACATTTTAAATCTAATATCTCATGCATAATTCACTCCATTCCTGACTAAAACTCTCTCTCACTTCACTCACCTAACTGATCTATCATCTCCTTTTGACTCACACACTCTTTCAGTTACATCTCTTGACTAATCAATCAAATCAGCTAACTATCCAGTCAATCTAATCAATCAAGTCACTTAACTATTCAATTAGATCCTCACACTTGATCTGGACCATTCAAATTCAAATCAATCTCGACCGTCGAATCTGGGAAGCTTCTATAAAAGAAGCTTTTTAATTCTATCTTTTAATAATCACAATCTTGAAAGTTTTGTAGTGAAAATACTTACAGGCTAATATTGCACAATCACAATCTGAGGGCATTTGAGCATTTCAAATTAAAGTTGGGGAGAATAATGAAGATGAGTCAAGCAAGCATGGGAATTAGGTGATATTGTTTTTGTTTATTGAATTCTTTTGTTGCATTGCACTTCATTATTGATTTGGGGATCTTAGCATGATCTAGGAAATTTATGATTGTTTTCATTGGTATGCTTTCTTTGTTCCTATTTATTTTCCCTTATCACATTTGGTGAACCTAACGTGAATAATTTGAAGATTAGCTAGGTATTTATAATGAACATTAGGTTATAATTCTGTTTTTGAAGGGACAACCATTGTCCATGATTATGAACTGTGGAATACCATAGCAAAGAATGATATAATTAAGAATGAACTTTGTGATTTGGTTTCCAATGATGTAGGTAAGGGGGGTGGCCTCTACCCATTTGGTAAAGTATTTAGTGGCGATTATAATGAATTTATGGCTATTTGAAGAAGTGGGGTGAATTTTTCCGATGAGGTCAAGTCCCCATCGAGAAAAGGGCCAAGGCAAAGTGATGGGCCTTAATTCCTATGTTGGAGCATGAATGAGATCACCATGAACTTGACATTCTTTGCATCTTTTGAGAAATTGGTATGCCCAATGTTCCATAGTCAGCCAATAGTATCCCAAATGCATAATCTTTTTGGCTAAAGTAGGACCACTGGAGTGGGCACCAAAAAATCCTTCATGCACTTCAATTTCTTGATAACACAGTAGCACAAACAACCTTAATCTTTTTGACATTTATCCTAAAACATCATTGGCAATCCTAGTTGGAACCTTGCATCAAACTTGGTCAGTTAGTGACTCATCCATTAGTTATCCAATGGTATTGACATATAGTTTGAATTATACCTTAGTTATTGCATGTCATAATTTATGCCAAAAAAAGACCAAAAACATATCTTAACTTTCACATCCTAGATATTTGCATTTTAGATGATATCTTAGGTCATACCTTACATTCCAAAAGAATATAAAAAAAAAACCAACCCAGGTAGTTGCATACCCTATGGTTTTTACATTTATGAGTCATCCTCATTTGAGAAAGTATTATCTTATGGTCCAAACTAGATTACAAAAGAGATGATTAGAAATGGACCCTTCAGGACAGCATGACGACCTTTACAATCCCACTAGAAAAATGAACCTCGGTTTTACATCTTCGCAAGTGAATACCAATACCAAACACATTGAATATATTAGATGTTTTGGTTTTGTTGCTGATATGTTGTTTTCATTGATGTCAACACTATTAGAATTGGTGATGCTTAAGGTTGTATATGTTGAGGATATTGAGAAAATTTTAATAAATCTGTTTATAGACAGCTAGTGAAGTTGAGTAGGTCAGAATGGTGGAAAGTTTTGTACGATGATTTTCAGGTGTTGCTCTCTAATGGGTTTATTGTTGAAGCTATCTAGTATGTTGTGCGAAAGTCTTAGTGGTACACATCAAGATTTATACAAGTTAAGTGTTCTAGTGTTCCTATAGTCACTCTAGTACAGTAGCAGTTGTTCTTGGAAGAAGAAGTTGGAATTCCGACAATTCCAGTTGTTGTGTATGTTCTTATGATGTTCATGGATGATTCTAGATCATGTTCTATCTTTGTTGCATGTCCATGCTATTTAGTGTGATGGTGATAGAATATTTTTCCGATGTATGTTTTGGTTTTCATGTTCTTGGCCGACATAATGGTGGTAGTGTGTTGTGGATCCTTATGGACTATTTTTTTTTTGTTTTGTGTATTTGAGGATGTTGATTTGGGTCCTCTCTATGTTGTGACCGACTTGTGTTGGTGTGCATTAATATTTATTCATGTATTGACGCTGACAGTTGTAATTCAGTTATTATTTATGGCCAATAGAGTTGTTGATGCAAATCCTTGTAGCAAATATATAAGAGTGATAAGTTTTCTATTTTTGATTTATGGATGAGAAATATCAATGAGTGTATGTGAAGTGTATGTGTGAGCAAAGGTAAAATCATTCAAGTGCAAAGAAGAGTGTGAAGGAGTTTGAGCGAATTTTTTTCTGTGGCTAATTGAAACTGTCATCAAGCTTTTATAGATGCTACTTTCTCAGTTCATCCAACTTAGATGGTTTTAATCTGATTGTCTTATGTAAGGTAGTGAGCCTTCCTTTGAGCAGTGAGCTCTAGGCAGTGTGCCTGAATGCAAGTGCATTCCCTATTCATTCTTCATTATACTTTTAACAAGGTATAATTATGGATTAACCTCCACCATGGTTTTCTCCCTTAACAGGGTTTCCACACAAAAATATTGGTGTTATGTGTTTATGATGTGATGCTTACTTCTTTCTTTTACTATTAATCATCAGATATGAAATTAAAGGTTAATAATTTTGGTTAAGTTATAATTTCTGTGACAACCGATTCACCCCCCTCCTCTCAGCTGTATCTTCTTATTTTGACAACAATTGGTATCAGAGCTTGTTCCTCTAAGGGTGAAGCTTAACAACTTGAGGTAATCCGAGCTGGCATCTTACAAGAAGGATAGTCTCAGATTCGATAGTACCAACTACTCTCTATGGAAAGTCGGGATGGAATGCCATCTAAGGTGCATTGGTGAACCCTTCTAGTAGATGACACAAATTGCATATACTATTCCTTAGAATGGTCCTTCCTTGGAAGATGAGATCAAGCAAGAAGAAATTAATACTAGATCAGTAGAAACATTGGTGAGTGCTTTGACAGATTCAAAGATGACAAATGTGATAGGTTTGAAGACTGCTCACCAGATTTGGGAAAAGCTAGAAACACTGTATGAAGGAGATGCACTAGTGAAAATTTCCAAGTTACAAAGTCTAAAAGGCAAATAGGAGAGCTTGAAGATGAGTGAAGATGAGAATATTTCTTCCTTCTCGCATAAGATAAATGAATTAGTGATGGACATTAGATATGCTCATGGAACCTTGGATGATGATGAAATTGTGGCTAAGATACTTAGATTTGTGCCTCCTTCCTACAAGACAAGAGCTCATTCTATTGATGAACTCAGGACAGTGACGCATATTACAAAAGACATGCTAATTGGAAAACTTGCTACATTTGAATTGAGTGAATTTGGTGAGTCTACTTCTAGACTACTTCTGCATTCAAAGCCACTGTATCTGGAAAAAATAAATATGATACATGAGAAAGCTCCAAGAAGACATTCAGGTATGAAGATGAGATGAAATAGATCAAAGATGAAGAAAGAGAGTTAGAAAAAATAGAAGCACTGATAGTGAAAAGAGAAGCCAAAGGTCATGGTAAGTACAAAGGAAAGCTACCTATTAAATGTTTTTCCTACAGTAAAATAGGTCATTTTGCATCAAGGTGTCCTGAAAGAATTTATAAATACAATCCTGAGAACCCTAGATTTAAAAATAAATGCTATTATGTCGAAGAAGGTGTTACTGATGATTAATCTGATAAAGACAATGGAAATTAAGATGAATGGGTATTCATTGCTATTAAGGAAAATAGTCAAGTGCCCACTAAATCTGTTAGTAATGTGAATGTTGAGAAAGCTCTTGCAACCAAAGTTGAAGAAAAGGATGAATGGGTAATTGACAGCAGATGTTCACATCATATGACTCATGAAAAAAGTAAGTTTGTAAGCCTAGAAGATTATGATGGTGGCATTGTAAGATTTGGAGACAACACTTCTGGTGTGATTCATGATAGAGGAATTATTTATTTTGGTGGTAAACACAATACTGGTGATGTTATTTATGTAGAAGTTTTAAAACATAACTTGTTGAGTGTTGGAATGATGGTAGACAAGGGTTACAATCTTCAGTTCAAGGATGGAAAGTGCAGGATATTGGGAAATTCAGGAAACATAATTGCTTCAGGAACAAAGACAAGAGGTAATATCTTTCAATTGAGTATTGCAGGTGAAAGTTGTTTGATTGCTCAAATAGATGTAAGTTGGTTATGGAATAGGAGGTAATGTCATGTGAAATTTGATAACATTGTAAGGATAAGTTCTTCTCAAGCGGTCAAATATCTTCCTAACATAGTGAATCCTACCAACACTGTATGCAAGGAATGTCAGATGGGAAAGAAAACTAGAAACTCTTTTCAGAGAAAACAACATAACTCTAATAGTGTACTGTATTTGGTGCATACTGATCTATGTGGACCCTCAAGAACTAGGAGCCTTCAAGGTGAAAGGTACTTTATGTTGCTCATTGATGATTATTCTAAAAGGAAAAGCAACAGTGCGAAAATGCTTTCCTAACGCTAAAACCTTAGAGGAGAAGTGCAAAGACTGGTTTTAAAAATTTAAAACACTTAAGATGAACACATATGGGATAATAAGAGTAACATAAATAAATGATCTGACAGATAACACCAGATTTACATGGGAAAACCCTTTCGAGAAAAAACCCACCACACCAAGAGAAAGACACTTTGTATTACAATAAGTAAAAATTGCATACAAAGTTACAATCCTCTCTCTGATAGTTAGCTCACAACAACACTTGATTTTTTATGCACTCACTATTACAATGATATTTCGGCATATAGTGAATACAAACTCATCAACCTTAGACTCACAATCTTTTAGTATTCAGTATTCAGTGTTTTCTAGATTTTCAACTTCTACTCTAAACCGACTATTACAAGTTTCTATCCAACAACCAATTAGGGTGAATTAATTTTCATCCTTCATCAACATGCCAAGTCGATCTAAGATCGGATCCACCTACAATCCTGCATTGAGTCACCCCCGCAATAAATTCTATTGCAGAGAAATTACTAATTTCGGGCTCTACCAACCACCAAAACTGATCTCATATTAATTGCATAATATATCACTTTTCACCAATCTAGCTTCTGGTAATAAATATTGTTTTGCAACAAAGGTGCAAACACAACCAATGAAAATCACCATGTGTCGACCTGCTATTCGTTCTGCCACTTGATCGAGGAGTGATCGGTCAACTATCCACGGGTTCTGAAATCCATCGCTATCGTCAACCATTCCTTCTCATTATGGGGCAACATTAATCCGCTAACGCGAAACACCGACCGCTAGCATGGTCGAGTCCCACAAGCCACGTGTCTGCCCCTCAGGAAGTTTCAGGGCACCCAGGAGGGAATCTCCATTATTCCCTTGAGCCTGTGCAAAACATTCTTCTGAAGCTGTCATGCATCCATCGCTTTCGCTCTCTACTTGGAACACACTTGGGTCCCACCGAGCTACCTGTAAGCCGCTGGAGCCTTTTTGGGGAATCTCAAGCAGCATTAGCTATATTCCCAAAAGAACTCCTGAAACGTTGACAAGTGTGCATGACCCAACAACCCTTTGCATAAATCAACTCGGGCACCCACCTTCCTTTTGCTGTGCTCACCGCTTAAGTCATTGACATGTGTCGAACACTGAAGTAATTCCACTTGGCAAAAAAAATTATGTGGTACTTGCCTTAGGAAGGTGTGAAATGCAATGAGCATTGTCAGATGAAGCCGATTGCAGTCGTTGATGCAACTCATCGGCACATCGGTGAGACTTAGCATTTCCTCCCACCAATAAATGACCAATCCGTTGATGAGGTCGATGCCAACCAACATTTCACCAACTCCACACCCGTTGGCCCATCGTTGTGACAACCCTCAGAGTCTCGCCAATCAGACAAAGTCTCAGTGGTAAAAAAGGGTCAAAATGACCAAATGAGAACTCCACGGTAAAGTGATAAGGGCATAAATTTGTCAAGTCTCTCTTAGAGGTCCAAGCCAGTAAATTGTGGCACATTTTCCAACAAGCTCCCACTTGACAAAAACTTATTGGCTTCCTCCAGACTTTGAATTTATTGACGATCATAGGCCCCAAGGCCCATCGAACTTGCACACCATCTGAACTTGTCCATGCTCATTGGATTTGTCAATGCATCAAAAACATTCTTCAGTGTATCCACCTTCTCTAGAGAAATGTTTCCATCCTCCACCATATCTCTCACGAAGTGATACTACACATTGATACGTTTCATCCTGGCATGGAAAGTTGGATTCTTTGCCAAAAAAATGGCACTCTGACTGTCACAAAAAAATTTAATCTTCCCTACATTAAAAACAATATTAGAACACAAATGACTGAGCCAAATATCTTCTTTGCAAGCGTGTGTCACTGCCATGTATTCTACCTCCGTAGTGGATAAAGAAACTACATCCTATCACTAGCTCATCCAAATAATTGTACCACCATTTAACATTAAAGTATATCCACTGGTGGATCTTTTGCTATCAATGTCCCCTGCCCAATCAGAGTCCACATATCCATGAATGCTGAGAGTTCTCTGTGATGCAACCAAGTTGCCATGGTAACACAGAGCATATTCTAAAGTAACCTTTAAATATCTAAACACTCTCTTCACAACATCCCAATGTGATCTTCCCAGATTTTCCATAAAATGGCTAAGAACTCCCACTGCTTGGGCAATGCCTGGCCTTGTACAGACCATCACATACATTAAACTGCCAACAAAACTTGAATAAGGTACCCTATTCATGTCCTCCATCTTAGTAGAAAATTTTGGACAATCTTCAATAGATAGCTTCATTCCCTACAAGATTGGAATAACTAGCTGCTTGCAATCATTCATACCAAATCTCTCCAGAATAGTGTTAACATACTTACTCTGGCTAACCCAAAGCTTTCTACTCATTCTATCCTTGGTTATTTCCATCCCAAAATATACCTTGTTGCACCCAGATCTTTCATTTCAAACTTTACAGACAATTGAGACTTAAGATTATAAATCATAGTCTTACTATTCCCTATGAACAAAATATCATCCACGTACATGGTAATAATAAGTACTCAATCATTTTTAAATTTATAATAAACACAATGATCAGATTTTGATCTCGCAAATCTCATGGACAACACAAAAGTGTCAAATTTATGGTACCACATTCTAGGAGACTTCTTCAAACCATAGAAAGATTTATTTAACTTGCAGACCAGGTTTTCTTTACCTTTTTCAACGAAGTGCTTAGGCTGGGACATATAAATTTCTTCGTCCATCTCTCCATAGAGGAACATTGTTTTCACATCCATCTGCTCAATCTCTAGGTCATACACGGCTATAAGTGACAAAAAAATCTGATAGATGTCAGCTTTGCCAGAAGGGAAAATATTTCTCCATAATCAATTCCCTCTACTTGGGAATACCCCTTTGCAACCAACCTCACTTTATACTTCTCAGCACTACCCTCAAGACAAGTCTTCTTCTTAAATACCCATTTACAACCAACAGACTTTCTTCCTTCAGGAAAAGGTACCAAAACCTAAGTTTCATTATTTTTCAATGATTCCATTTCTTCATTCATGGCTTCTAACTAGGAATTTGAATCAGGCATATAAATTTCCTCCTTAACAGTCCTAGGCTCATCAGTGCTAGTAATTAAAGCATATGCATAGTTCAAATCCATTATAGAGAAACCACACCTATCAGGTTGCCATTTTTCACGTGTGGACCTTCTTACTAGTTGAGGTTGTGGTTCTTCATCTTCAAAACTCTCAGAGCTGCTAGAGCTCTCCTCAAATTTAGGTACACCATGCAGTTCCTATTTTTTTGGAGTTTGAGGAATCTCAACTGCATCATTTTTCTTTTCTATCTCTAGTTGTGGATCAACTGTAGAAGGTTCAACTCACAAAATATTACACTTCTGCTATACAAAACCTTCTCAGTAATAGGATTCCAAAGCTTGTATCCTTTCACACCAACACCATAGCCAATGAAGATACATTTAACAACCTTGTTCTCCAACTTAGATCTTTTCTCATTTGGCACATAAGCATATGCCTCACAGCCAAAGACACGAACATGTCTTAGAGAGAGATTCTTACCAGACCACGCTTCCAAAGGTGTCTTATCAACAAGACAAGAGCAAGGAGAAAGATTTACTAGGTAACATGTTGTAGCCATAGCCTCATCCCAAAACTTATGCTCAAGACCAATACTACTCAACATACTCCTTTCCTTTTCCATCAGCTTCATGATCAACCTTTCAACAACTCCATTATGTTGTGGAGTATAAGGCATATTTTTATGCCTTTTAATCCCATGGTCTTTATAGTACCTTTCGAAATCTGCAGAACAAAACTCACGGCTATTATTCGTCCTTAAAAATTTGATTTTCTTTCCAGTCTAATTCTCTACCAAAGTTTTAAATTCTTTAAACCAACTGAACACTTCTAAATTACAGTTAAGGAAGTATATAAATGCCCTTCTTGAATAGTCATCAATAAAAGAAACATAATATCTATACTTCGATAACAAAGAAACATTAACTGGACCAAACACATCAGAATGAACATAATCTAGTACACCATAAGATTTATGAGGAATCGAATAAAATGAAACACGGTGTTGCTTTCCATATATGCAATGTTCACAAAAATCAAACTCAAGGTTACAATCATCAAGCCATTCAACAATATTTTTATTTTTCAAGGTTTTTAAACCTTTCTCACCTATGTGACCAAGTCTATGATTCCGCAACATGGTTTTCTTAGCTAGTAGTTTCACCTCCAAGGCATTTGCACCTAGAAGAGCTTCGTCATCCTTCTCTACAAGAGCAACTTTTCTTGACTTTACAGAGATTTTCTTACATTGAGCAGGATGTGCATTCAACTTGTATAGAGTGCCAGTATGTACACCCTTAGCCAACACCATCACGCCTCTAGCCATCTTACATCCTTTACTCGAGAAAGAAACTTCCACACCAGCATCATTAAGCTTACTAACAAAAATTTAGTTATGAGACAAATCTGGTATGTGCAGTACATCACCAATCCCTTTGATTCTTCTATCAGGGAATTGTATTTTGACTCTTCCATGACCAACAATCTCCAGTGTTGAATCACTTTCCAGGTACACCTTTCCACCATCATACTTCTTGTACTTAGTGAACCACTTTCTATGAGATGTCATGTGGAAAGATGCACCTGAGTCAACCAACCAGACATCATCTGATGCTTGAGTTGCCAAGGCTACAATGAAGGCATCTACATCAATTTGAGAAGAGTCATTGTCTGAAGAGTTACTCTTCTTCTTCTTCTTCTTCTTCTTCTTCTCCTTAAAATCCTTTCGAATATGACCAGGCTGCCCATAGTTCCAAAATTTCACCTTGGAATTTTTACTAGGAGACTTTGATCTCCCTTCAGATTTGGATTTAGAATTCTTGTCCTTCTTCTTGCCTTTCTCATTCAATCTACCTTGAACAACAAGGGCCTTTTTTGGCCATCTCTGAAGACTTCCTTCACATCTCTTCTGATAGCAGCGAAGCAACCACGTATTCTATCTTGAAATTAGTGATCATACTTCCAATAGCCATTACAAGATGATCCCAAGTGTCAGGTAACGAACATAACATGAGCATGCAATGATCCTCCTACTTTATCTTCACACCCACATAGGCCAACTGAGAAATACCCATATTAAATGAGTTCAAATGGTCTGCAACAGATGCACCTTCTTCTATCTTCAATAAGTACAACGTATTCCTCAAGAACAACTTATTTACTAGAGACTTTCCCTGATAAATATCACCAAGCTTCTTCCATAACAAAGTTGCAGACTTCTCCTCATGAACATTTAAGAGTATAGAATTGGCCAGACTAAGTCTTATCAGACCTCTTGCTTTTCTATCTGTGAGGTCCCAATCTTCTTATTTCATATCTTGTGGCATAGTTCTAGACAATGCTACCCAAAGGTCTCTATCCACTAACAAGCCTTCCACAATGAGTTTTCACAACTCAAAGTTGTTGCCATTGAATTTCTCAATATCAACTCTTCCTGATGTACTCACCATCTTAGACAAAATTTGGTCCTAACTTTGCAAGAATCCCATTGGAACAATATTAGCACAAAAAACCAACCTTACTCACAAGGATAACACAACTGGCCAGGATTTGATACCACTTGAAAGGAAAAGCAACCCTGCAGAAATGCTTTCCTAATGATAAAACCACATAGGAGAAGTGTAAAGACCAATTTTAAAACTTTAAAACACTTAAGATGAACACATATGGGATAACAAGAGTAACAAAAATAAACGATCTTAGGGATAACACCATATTTACGTGGGAAAACTCTTTTGGGAAAAAAATGACCACACGAAGAGAAAGAAACTTTGTTTTATAGTAAGTAAACATTACATATAAAGTTATAGTCCTCACTCTCTGATAGTTATCTCACAACAACACTTGAGTTTTCATGCACTCACTGTTACAATGCTATTTCGACATATAGTGAATACAAACTCATTAGCCTTAGACTCACAATCTTTCAGTATTCGGTATTCTGTATTTTCCAGATTTTCAACTTCTAGTCTAAACTGACTATTACAAGTATTTATCCAACAACCAATTAGGGTGCATTAATTTTCATCCTTCATCGACATGCCAAGTTGATCTCAAATCGGACCCACCTGTAATCCCGCACTGAGCCTCCTGTGCAATAAATTCTGTTGCAAAAAAATTACTAATTTTGGGCTCTGCCAACTGCCAAAACTGATCTCATATTAATTGCATAATATATCAATTTTCACCAATCCAGCTTCCAGCAATAAATGTTGTTTTGCAACAGCGGTGCTAAAACAACCAATGAAAATCGCTCCGTGTCAACCTACTATTCATTCCACCGCTTGACAGAGGAATGATCGGTCAACTATCCACGAACTCTAAAATCCCTCACTATTGCTAACCATTCCTTCTCATTTTGGGGCAGAATTAATCCACTAACGCCAAACACCGACTGCTAGCATAGTCGGGTCCCACAAGCCACGTGTTCGCTGCTCAGGAAGTTCCGGGGCACCCATGAGGGAATCTCCATTATTCCCTTGAGCCCACCCGAAATAGGCTTCTGAAGGTGCCATGCATCCATCACTTCCACTCTTTGCTTGGAACACACTTGGGTCCCATTGAGCTACGTGTAAGCTGTTGGAGCCTTTTTGGGGAATCTCAAGCGGAATTTGCTATATTCCCCAAATAACTCCCGAAATGCTGACAAGTGTCCATGGCCCAACAAACCTTTGCATAAAGCAACTTAGGCACCCACCTTCCTTTCAATGTTCTCACCACTTAAGTCATTGCCACGCGTCGAACGTTGAAGCAATTCCGATAAGAAAAAATGTTTTCTACAGTACTTGCCTTATGAAGGCACAAAATGCAATGGGCAGTTTCAAATGAAGCCAATTGTAGTCATTGATGCAATTCATCGACACATCGGTGAGACTTAGCATTTCCTCCCACTGATAAATAACTGATCCATCGATGAGGCGAATGCCAACCAACATTTCACCAACTCCACGCCCTCGGCCCATCACTGTGAGAATCCTCAGAGTCTCGGCGACCAAAGGGTCAAATTGACCAAATGAGAACTCTGTGGTAAAGCAATAAGGGCATAAATTCATCAAGCCTCTCTTAGAGGTCCAAGCTAGTAAATTGAGGCACATTTCCCAACATATTCTAAAATGATATGGGTTGCTTTCTTAAGAGAAAAACATGAAGTGTTAGAGAAATTCAAAATCTTTAAGGCTATGGTAGAAAATGAGATAGGTCAAACAAAGGTGGTGAATTCACTTCTCGGTAATTCAATACTTTCTGTGAAGAGCATGGAATTCAAAGACAGTTATATGCTCCCTAGACCTATCAACAGAATGGAGTTGTTGAAAGAAAGAACAAAACCATTCTAGACATTGCTAGAACCATGATGCTGGAATCAAATGTTCCTCATTTCTATTGGAGAGAATTTGTAAGCACTGTTGTGTACACTATCAACCGAGTAAAGGTCAATAGTAATTATGGTAAGACTCCATTTGAGCTATGGTTTGGTTATAAGCCTACTGTGAAGTACTTCAAAATATTTTGAAGTAAATTCTACATCAAGAGAGATGATGATATAGGAAAGTTTGAGGCTAGGAGTGATGAAGGAATCTTTCTAGGTTACTCTACTAAGAGAAAAGCTTACCAATGTTTTAGTAAAAGACTGAAGAAAATGGTTGAAAGTGATAATGTAAAAATTGATGAAGATATTGATAGACCATCAAGGTATAGTGGATATGACTTAGATGATAATCATGATAACAATGGATAGAGTTTTCAGACAGAGAATCAACTACAAATTATTCCGATAAACCAAGGAAATCAAGAAGCCGAAACCAGTGAAAATGCAGAAAAAAGAGAAGAATGAACAAAAGTCAGAGCAACTTCTACAATTCCAAGGTATGTAAGGTGAAATCACTCTGATATTTAGATCATTGGTGATAAGAATAAAGTTGTGCAAACTAGAAGGAGA
>CM021107.1:168165730-168220545 GCA_007115665.2 Sequoiadendron giganteum
TCCTATGCCTCTAGCACTTACGAACTGGATAAAATTTTCCATGATCCAAACACACCTAGCCCTAAGGTAACCAACTATATGAACATAAAAATTTGATACAATACCTCAATCCTTACCTTATCATCTGCTTCCCCATAATTTGATAATACTAATGATGGAATTTCCCTAGTCTACCCACAACTAGTTGACTGGGACCAACAAGGTCTTATTGTTTTGGATACCTTTATGAATGATGAAGCTATTGCTGAGTTCATGGGACTGAGAGAAGGAATGCCACTGGGAGACCATAAATCTAGCTTCACTATAGAACTTGATGTGGTAACATACTCCAGGGAGAATGCATCACCCTCTAGGCACAAAGAATAATAATAAAGAAAAAAAGGAAAGGTCTTTGGGTGAAAACCATGAGGCACCCTCTGATCATGAAAAAGTAAAAACAAAGGATGTATCCAAAGGAGAAAACCTCCATGAGGTACCTAAGGATGAAGGTTTGGATTTTATCCTCATCACACAAGAGTGATCACTGATGCTAATTGAAGATACAAAATAGGTCAATATTGGATCAATGAAGATCCTAAGATAGTGTTACTAGAAGATTCATTGATAGAAGAAAAAAATCCCAACTTCCAAGAATTCTTCACATAGTGCAAGGGTGTTTTTTCCTAATTATGCACTCACATGCTTGGGTTGGACCATGAGATAGTCTTATATCACTTTTCATTGAATCCAGATGCTAAACCAGTAAAGAAAAAACTCTGGAAAATGCATCCATAAAGCACCTTGTTGGTCAATATAGAACTAAAGAAACTCTTAGATGTTGGCTTCATCAGGTCTATTGATTATGTAGACTAGATCTCTAATCTGGTACTTGCCACAAAACAAAATGGTCAAATCTGCATATGTACTAACTTCAAAGATTTAAACAAGACGTGACCTAGGGATGAATTTCCTCTCCCCAAAATTGACATGATCATGGATCTTACAGTAGGATATGAGATTTTGTCCCTTATGGATGGTTTCTCTAGCCATAATTAAATTTAGATTGCTCTAGAAGACCAACGTAAAACAAATTTCATTTGTCCTTGGGGTACCCATTGCTAGAATGTCATGCCCTTTCGGTTAAAAAATGTAGGAGCTACATACCAGCGGGCAATGACTACAATATTTCATGACCTAATGCATAACCTAATGGAGGATTATGTTGATAATATCCCAGTAAAGCACTTAACTACAGCAGATCATCTAAAGTTTTTAGACAAATTATTTCAATGACTAGAAGAATACAAGGTTTGTCTCAACCCAAAGAAGTGTGTCTTTGGGGTAAAATCCAAAAAAATGTTGGGATACATTGTCTCACATAGAGGAATAGAATTTTATCCTACCAAGGTGAAAGTCATCATTGACATGCCTCATCCCAAGAACATCTATCAATTAAGGATATTACAAGGGAGACTACAATCTATTAGGAGATTCATTTCTCAACTCACTGACAAACGCCATCAGTTTCAGCACCTGTTATGTAAAGGGATCCCTTTTATATGGACCGACAAATGCCAAGAAGCCTTTCAAAAAATAAAAGAGTATCTCCTAAAACCCCTGAAGTTGATTCCACCAATAGATGGGAAGCCCCTCATATTATATGTATCTACAACCAAAATAGCACTGGGGGCACTACTTGCTCAAAATGACCATGAGGAAAAGGAAAGAGAAATCTACTATATTAGTAGGACCTTGGTGGGGTATGAACTCAGCTACACTCCTATCAAATGAACCTTCCTTGCAGTGGTCTTTGCAGCACAAAATTGAAGGCATTACATGTTGAACCATCAAAAAAGGCTAGTAGCAAAAATTGATCCACTCAAGTATCTTCTCAGTAGAGTAGTGATAACAGGGTGATTAGAAAAATGGGTCATGGTCCTTAGTGAATATGGCACCAAATTTTTTGATTGCAAGGAAATAAAAGGACAAGTAATAGTGGATCAACTCGCAAACATGCCAACACAAGAAGAACATACCCTCATTGCTGATTTTCTAGATGAGTCACTCTTCATTCTTGAGAAAATTAATGTATGAAGGATGTACTTTGATGGATCCTATACCAATCATAGGTCAAGTGTTGAGGTACTATTCATCACCTCACAAGGTGAGACGGTACTAAAATCATTCATAATGGAATTCCCTTGTCCAAATAATATTACAGAATATGAGTCCCTATTAACAGGATTGTGTATGGTGGTCAAGTGGAAGATCAAAAGTATATAGGTCTTTGGAGATTCATAATTAGTCATCAATTAGGTCAATGATAACTATGAAACAAAGGATGATAAATTGACTCCCTCTAAGAAAATGTTTGATAGCTTCAAGCTTTACTTTGTCAACATCACCTTTTGTCAGATACCCCACATATAAAACAAAGTAGCAAATGTCATGGAAACCATTGGATCACTCTTGGACATACACAACAATGCATCACAATACGAGTTCTTAGTAGAACAACTATCGGTCCTAGCTTTTGACATCCCAAAATACGAAATGGTTTGTGAACTTGTTGGTCCTGAGTCACCTTGGTACCTAGACACTTATAATTACCTCCATTCCCAAATTTTACCTGATAACATATTTAATAACCAATGCAAGAACTTCATCTGAAAAGCCTCTCATTACACCATCATTGGGGATACCTTGTATCAATTAACCTTAGACAATTGCCTACTCTGATTTCTTGATAACATGGAAGCACAAACAACCTTACATGAAGTGCATGAAGGAATTTGTGGTGCCCACTCCAGTGGTCCTACTTTAGCCAAAAAGATTATGTGGCTAGGATACTATTGGCCGACAATGGACAAGAGGCATACTAATTTGTCAAAAGATAAAGAGAATGTCAAGTTCATAGTGATCACATTCATGCTCTAGCACAAGAATTCAGGCCCATCACTTCACCTTGGCCCTTTGCTCAATGGGGAGTCGACCTCATGGGAAAAATTCACCCCACTTCCTCAAATGGCCATAAATTTATTATAACCACCATTGAATACTTTACCAAATGGGTAGAGGCCATCCCCCTTACCCACATCATCGACAACCAAATAAAAAAGTTCATTCTTAATTATATCATTTTCTACTATGGTATTCCATAGTCCATAATCACAGACAATGGTCATCCCTTCAAAAACAAAGACGTTCATGAATTGTGTGAAAAATTCCACATCCAACACCATTTTTCCACTCCCTACTACCCGTAGGGAAATGATCAAGATGAGGTGTCCAATAAAACCATCATTAAAATCCTTAAGAAAACTACTAATGCCGCTGGTCATGACTGGCACATCCAAGTCAACCCTACCTTATGGTCATATCAAACTAGCTTTTGTAATCCCATTCAAGCCACCCCATTTTCCCTAGTCTTTGGTTTCAAGGCTATTCTCCCCATTGACGTCAAAGTACCCTCTCTCTAAGTGTCCATGAAAGGGTTAATCAATGATGAAGAGTACATGATATCTAGGTTGTAGGATCTAGAATTGCTAGATGAGTGAAGACAAAAAACATTGACCCACTTATAAGCATATCAGAACCTTGTTTGTAGAAGTTACAAAAAGAGAGTCCTAGTCAGAAATTTTGACATCGACAACCTGGTACTAATGCAAAATCCTAAAAACCAGGAAAAATAAGATAAACCTGGTAAGTTTGAGCCTAACTATCTAGGCCCTTATGTCATCACAACTTCCTTCGGTTCTGATGCATATAAATTGTCTACTCCAAAGGGAGAACCATTATCTGAGCCTATAAACAAATTGCACTTGTGCAAGTTTTACACATAGCTTCAGAGAGCTCAGCCAATACAAAAAATTGAAAAAAAAAAAAAATAAATAGTAAAGAGAAATAATCCATCCAACAGTGAAAACCATCTCAATGGTGCTTTGGATAAGTACCATGGTGAAAACCTAGCAAAAAGGTACCATGTGTAGACAATCTTCACTTCGTTGTCTATTATCACTTCATAGGGTCTTTTCACTTTCACCCATATTAATATAATTGTCCCTCCTTCATTCTATGACATCCATAATAAGAGTAGTTTCTAGTCCTATGGCTTGAGATTGGTTGATGCTTGCAACGTACTGCACGTAATCCCTCTTACCATCTAATCCCAAATAGTACTAGTTTGGGAGAAAATACCTAACACCCATTCTTAGTGGAATAAACCTCTAGATCTTCAAGACCTGACACACTTGGAAAACACAAAAAAAATTAGAAAACATGTAAACAATGTGAAAACATTTAGAAAACATATAAAAAATGCAAAAACATTAAAAAAATGTCAAAATCCCAAAAACATCAAAATAATAAAAAAAACTACAAAAAAAAATAGTCAATGTCTATTGTGTCAGTCTTTTTCATTGTTGAAATATGTTGCCATTGTGACTGGATGTAGGCAAGGCCATCTGGCGATGTGCACCCAAGGCATTAGGTTAGATCCTTCTAGGTTTGTCAAATAAAACACAATAAAATCATGACTTACTCTTTGTCAAATAAAGCAAAGTGAAGTTGTGTCAAACTATGAGGTCTCTCTATGTATAACATAGGAAAGGCCATCAATCGATGAGCCCCCAAGGCCACACTAGGTTAGTCCTTTAGGGTTCATCACATTCACTATCACTCACGTCAGATGTCTTCCAATGAACAAATATTTTTTAAGTCAGTCTTCTCAGTCAAAGTCATGTCGAACTACGAGGTCTTTACATGTATAACATAGGTGAGGCCAATATGTTATCAGCCCCCAAGGCCCCTAGGATAGGTCCTTAGGTTAGGTTTTTGGTCAAAATCTTGGAAAACACAAAAAAATTGGAAAATTTAAAAACTAAAACATTTTTTAAACATCTCAAAAACATTGGTCATACAACGAATGACTCGAACACAAGGTCAAAAATGACACAATCCATTTAATCGAAAATCATTCCAACATCAAATATATCAAGTCAATCATTTAAGGGTCTTCAAGATGTGTCCTACTTGACGTCAAATATTTTCTATCAAACAATTTATTCAGGATATGTATTTCCTGAATCAACATCAAATCTATCAAATCAATCATTTAAGGGTCTTCAAGATATGTAATTCTTGATGTCAGACTCTTTTCTATCAAACAATTTATTCAGGATATGTATTTCCTAAATCAACATCAAATCTATCAAATCAATCATCTAAGGGTCTTCAAGATGTGTCCTTTTTGATGTCAGACTCTTTCTATCAAACCATTTTATTTTGGATATGTCTTTCTCGAATCAACATCAAGTCTATCAAATCAATCATCTCAGGGTCTTCAAGATGTGTCCTTGACGTCAGAATCTTTTCTAACAAACTATTTTATTTAGGATATGTCTTTCCTGTATCAACATCAATTTTATCAAGTCAAGCACTTAAGAGTCTTCAAGATGTTTCCTTGACATCAAACTCTTTTGTGTCAATTGCGGGTCTTGAAGATGTGTGCTTCTTGACTTCAGACCCTATCATGTCATCTATTCAATATGTGTCCTTCATGAATCCCAACCCTGGCAATAATCATACTTGACATTTCAATCTTCTTTATGATGAGTCTTTCCTAAAGAATGACCAATCAACCTTGTCATCACCAAGTTAACCTTGGCAAACAAACAAAGATATGACAAACATTTCTTGACAAGCAATTCTAATTTATTTTTCAATGATTTGATATGACCATCTACCTAGCCACCTCGATGATGTCCTATGGTGGATTTAGAGGAGCAATAATGTTACGTGAACATATATTTATTTTTGACTTATTGTCTTATGTTTTTGAAATTTTCATGTCACTAGCCACCTCAAGGATGTCCTGGCAATGAGATTTAGAGGAGCAATGACATAGCATGATGATTGTCTTATATTTTTGAAGCCGTCATGTCACTAGCCACCTCAAGGATGTCCTAGCATCAAGATTTAGAGGAGCAATGATGTTTCATGACACATTTTATTTGGATTGTTTGTGGTTTGTCTCGACAAAAAGACTAGAAACAATTGGGATCCTAATTATGAGTCATGAAAATCCTTGTATGCAACTATTTATTTTCAGAAAAAGCACGACATTGCACACCATTGGTCTACCTCATATCATGGTGTTTCTTGTCTATTGCAATAAATCGCCCATTGTTGATTAAAATGAAAATGCTTAGTATAATGACAACAAAGTGATGACATATCTTTCTTTCACACTAACATAAATTGTCTTCAAGCTAACATTTTTCTTCCATCGCATCAGGATGGTGTACTCTAACACACAAAAAACATGCATTCATTACAACATGAGATCAACATACATCTTACATCCATTTTGCATAAGGAAATACAAATATCAAAAAATTATCATATACATTTGCATAACCCTAAAAAATGTTATTTTCCAAGAATGGGAAGGGGCTATTAAGGTTTTTTATTTGGATGAGGGAAAAGGCATATTTATCATACTATTTTCTGATCAATCTTCGAAAGATGTGACACATAGAGTTAAATCTTGGATTTATCAAGGTTCTGGGCTGTATATGTAGAATTGGCATCCTAATTTTAAATTGGAAGACTTTTTAATTCATTTTCCCCCTTTTTGGATCTATTTTCCTACCCTCCCCTTGGAATATAAGGAACTTCATTTATTGGAAATCATGGCTAATCAGATAGAAATTTTTTCAGAAACATGATTTTCTATCGTTTAATAACCCTACTAAACCTCCAAGGATGCGTATATTACATGATGCCTTGAAAAAGCACCCAATTTGCATTGAGATATCTTCCAAATTTGGTTCTTGGCTTCAATCGATTTGATGGAAATCAGTGCAAGATTCAATCCCCCAAAGCCATACTCCAAATCAATCTAAAGACACTTGTTTTCCATCAAATGCAAGCATGAGTAATGCTTTATCTCTCGGACAGGAAGTTCAAAGTGGTAATACTATGTTTTTATCCAGAATCAACTCATGGGTGTCAGCAGGGCAAGGTACAATTCAAGGATTGGAGACACTCAACATTAGCAAAGTCGGACCCCAAATCTTCAGTAGTTATGTTAAGGAATAAAAGCAAGATCGTCAGGGCTTTGTTTCAACAAGACTTAAGTATGCAAAAAACCCCTTTCAAAGTGATATCTTTGGGTTTAACCAGATTCTTTGAGTGGCTTTGGATAAGGAAAAATTACCAAAGTATAAATTTGTATGCCCCTCAGTTACAGATAAATGAATATCAGCTTGATGAAATAGTTAGGAAACTATTGTTCCAAGACCCAGCTCCATTCACGTGTTCTAATCAATTGATGACCAAGGATAGAAATTTGTCAACTTTAATAGATGCTCCAGTTGAAGCAAGTTCCTTAGTTACTTTCTCAAAAGGAAGAAATTTTGATGAGGAAGAATTATAAATTTTGGTAGAAAAGATTTTTCTTTCGGTGGGATTACAATTTATAGAGGAAACACCATACAAGGTTCTAGAGGAATCACCAACTTGGGAGTGGGTCAACACTGAGTCAGATGGATAAAGTTGTGAATTGAAGCAGTATGGTGCAAAGGATAAAGAGTTTTCAAGGAATGATACTTATTTATTTGAACTATAACCTTTGCAAATAGTTCAAGAGGAGAAGGATTTCCTCCAGCAGGGTGACAACAAAAGTGAAACTCTATACTTTGGAGATCTGCCTAAACCGGGCTATGCGCTTTAGATGCTATCTATTTCCCAATCCCCTTATCAGTCTCTAGTGAAGAAATCTTTGGTCAAGAGGGGTCGTAAATCAAATCTCATTAAATTTCAGAAGGAAATTGAATTGGGGAGACAAGCCACTCTTCTAGCCACATTATCACCTTCAAGAAATAAGCGCCTGAGGAGAGCATGTTGCTCTCCTCGGATTCAATAAAGATCCTTTCATAGTATGTCAGGGGAATGAATACCCTTGACAAGTGAGTACACATCAAGCATCAAATTGATGGATGTGGTGTTGATATTGTATTTCTGCAAGAAACTAAAATATCAAAGGTCATGTATAAACTAACTATACACAAATGGCATATGTGGAATTTAGTGCACTCAACTGCACATGGGGCCTTGGGTGGGCTAGTAGCTTTATGGAATCCAAAAAAGGTTTCCATGGTCGTGGTCAAATCTGAATGTAATTGGCAGTTGCTAGACGTATCTAAATTTGACATTAAGTTCTGGCTTTTCAATGTTTATGGCCCTACCTCCACAATGGATAAGAAACATCTTTGGGACCAACTGAATCAAGTGATTTTTTAACTTAGGGGATAAATTTTTTATTCTGGAAGGTGACTTTAATGCCATATTATCACCATAGGACAAAGAAGGGGGGGTTAGACCACCCCCCAAAGTAATGGCATATTTTAATCACTTTTTTACATTGTTCGCTTGAAGGAAAATCTTGCCAAAAAATGGGAAAATTTACATGGACAAACAAAAGGAAAGGTTTTTTATAGATAGCCATTCATTTGAATAGATTTCTCCTATTGTCAAACTGGTTCAATTCAAATTATAAGTTCACCTCTGAGATCCTTCCTTTTCCTAACTTGAATCATTATGCAATCTCTCTCCTCTTGTCGAATGTTTCTTCGTCGTCAATCAAGTCCTCTTTCAAATTTGAAAGCATGTGGTTCAAACACCCTAATTTTATAGACTTGATTCGTCAATGGTGGTTATCGGCTCCTTTTGAGTAGGGAACAATGATGTTCCAATTATATAAGAAATTGTTGCATATCAAAAAACAACTTATCAACCGGAACAAGGAATTATTTTTGAACATCTTTCACTAGAAAGAGTTGATTCATAAAGAACTAGAAGAGGTGCATGATCAAATTATCCAAAAGGGCCTCGATGATGTCTTATATGAAAAACCAAAAAAAGTACAAATAGAGCGGGAGGAACAATGCGCAAGAGAAGAAATTTATTGGAGGCAAAAATCACAGGAATTGTGGTTACGTGACGGTGGTAGAAACACTAAGTATTTTCATGCATCTGCACAAATAAAATAGGTTGCCAAGGTTATTCTAGCAATTAACAAATTACCTTTAGGGACTTGGGTTACCAATGAGGAAGACATATGAAAATAATGTGTTCGGTTCTTCTCGGACTTCTTAACTGCCTTAGACATAATATCTGATCAAATAGTGTAGAATGAGAATGAACTTCTAGCCTCAATTCCCCATCTTGTATCAACTGATGATAACACAACATTATTGAAGCCTTTTACTTTTGAGGAACTAATATCGGTAGTATTATCTCTACCTCAAGACAAAGCTCCTGGGCCAGATGGTTTTACTAATCTTTTTTCTGAAAATGTTGGGAAATAGTATGTTTTGATATCCTATGGGCTCTGGAAGAATCAAGAAAAATTGGTTCATTACTTAAGCAGTTCAACATAACCAACATAGTTATTATTCCCAAAGTCAATGCCCCTTCCTCATTTGTAGATTTCAGACCTATATCTTTGTGTAATACAATTTATAAAATATTTTCCAAGGCAATATATATGAGATTACAACCAATCATTCCACGAATTGTTTCTCCAGAGCAAGGAGGTTTTGTGCTAGGAAAAGAAACTTTTGAAGGGGTAATAGTGGCTCATGAAAAATTTCATTCAATAGTCATTAATAATTTCCCTTCAGTCATTATAAAATTAGATATGATGAAGGCATATGATAAGGTAAATTGGAGCTTTTTGAGGAAAGTATTGTTGAAATTTGGTTTCTTAGGGAAATGGTGTAGATGGATAAATGCATATCTCTCTAGAGCTTCCTTTTTAGTGCTTTTGAATGGCTCCCCCACAGGATTCTTCAAGTCTTCACAAGGTGTGAGGTAGGGGGATCCTCTCTCTCCCTTCCTGTTTATAATTATGGTAGAATCTTTAAGCAAATACATTTCTAAAAATCATTCTCTTGGTATATGGAAAGGGATTCAAATAAAAAATACAAACATACCAATAACTCACACATTATTTGCAGATGAAATGATTTTATTTGGTGAAGCATCAGTGGAGGAAATACTGAAAAATTAGAGAAGTGCTAAATAAATATACCTCAACATCAGGTCAAAGGGTAAATGCTTTGAAATCAAAAGCTCATATTCTTAACACAAGTGCGGCCAATGAAAAGAAGTTAAGAGATATCTTGGGTTATCAAAAGGCATAAATTCCTTGTTCCTACCTTGGATTACCTTTTTGTAGGCCCTAATAAAGCATCCTTCTGGTCCAAAATCATAGAGAGGATAAAATCAAGAATATATGTTTGGAAGGCTAGGTGGCTTTCCTTAGCAAGCAAAATTTTACTAGTTAAAGTAGTTCTATCATCAATTCCTAATTACTACTTTGCAATTCTCAAAGCTCTGAAATCAGTTATTTTAGAATTAGAAAAGTTAATTAGAGGTTTTATTTGGAAAATAAATATAGATGAGAAAAAGTGAGTGCCTCTAATTGCCTTGGATGATATGATCAAGGAAAAATCCCAAGGAGGGGTAGGATTACATAATCTTTCAAGGCGTAATAGAGATTTTGGTGCCAAGTTAGCATGGAAAATGTATGTTTTTCCTCATGAAAAGTGTTGCCAAATTTTGTAAGACAAATATTTAAATGTAATAGATCCATCAAGAATTTTCATAGTTGCTAATCTACCAAAAGGTTCAGCTATTTGGAACTTCTTAATTTCTTGTAGAAGCCTAATCGTTTCTTATCTCTCATGGGAAGTAAATAATGGTACCAATATAAACTTCTAGAAGGACTCGTGGAATGGTAACCCTCCTTTGGAATGTATTGAATCCCTTTGGCCAGTAATGGAATCCTTATCGATCTCATGGGGAGATCGCCTAGTGGATTATATTTAAAAGATAGATCTCATATTAGGCAGGGAAACTTGGAAAAATATTTTTGATCCTTCTCTAACCAATCATCAATGTAATTTACTTCAAAGCATCTTAGAAGTTAGAGTTGTGTTCCTTTCTATGGATCATGACAAGCTGATATGGGCCCCTTCAAGCAATGGTTTCTACACGGTAAGGCAAGGGTGCAAAGTGCTCAATCAGGTTTCAGATCAGTCTTCTATCCAAAGGGCTTATATATTTTGTTGGGAAAACTCTATCCTCCCCAAGGCTGGAAGCTTTTCCTGGCTTGCATTAAGGAAATGCATTTTAACCAGTGATCGATTAGCAAATTTAAGAATTGTTGATCCCTTCATGTGTCCCTTGTGTAAGGAGTTTTATGAGGATGTGGATCATCTTTTCATCCGATGTTCCTTTGCACATAAGTACTGGAATTTTGTTCTCAATAAGCTAAGATTTTTCACCCCCCTCCCAAATTCCCTATGGGATTTGTTTCAATGCTGGCCAATCCTCCATAAATCTTCCTTTTTTGCATGCATCTAGTTAATTGTTCCTTCCTTAGTAATTTGGAATATATGGTGGGAAAGAAATAAAAGGATTTTCAGGAATGCATTTTCTTCTCATGAAATAGTAATTGTTAAAATTGAAAATGCATTTTTTGAAGTAGTCAATGCTTTAGTTCTAGCTTCCAAAGGTTTAATTTCTTTTTTCACAAATTGGGATAATGTTATTCTACAGAACTGGAAGCTCTTAAAATTTCCCTTACCAGGAAGCCAATTAAAGCCAAGTTAGGAAAAGGTTGATAGAAAATAAGTAAAATGGAAAGCCCCATAGGTTGGTTTTGTAAAATTGAACTTTGATGGCGCATCTAAAGGGAATCGAGGAGAATTAGGGGAAGGTATCTTCCTCCGTAATTCTCAGGGAAACCTTTTGCGCTATGTTCAAAATACCTCCACTTTGGTTCTAATAATATAGCTGAATCAAAGGCATTATTGTTTGGTTTGGAGTTGGCAATGAATCTATGTATCCAGAACATCCATATAGAGGGAGACTCACTTCTAATTGTTAATGCATGTAAGGAAAGGAAAATTGAAAATTGGAATCTTCATTACATTCTTCAAAGCGTTTGAGCTCTCCTTGATAAATTCCCAAATTATATCATCACTCATACCTACAGGGAAGGTAACAAGTTAGCAAAAATTTTAGCTAACTTGGGAAGTTTAAAACAAGATCTCTATATTCTGTCTGAAGTGACAATTCTCTCAGAGTATCTACACTTAAAAGATCTTGCTGATAAGGAATCAACTATAAGAAATAGTGGGGAGGATGTTAATGCCAAAAAATGAATTACTTTATTAAATTTGGCAGCTCCCCTAGATTCGCTGACTTAGTGTGAGGCTTAGCTTGCTAAATTTGGTGGTTGCCATGTAACTCCTCATGTTGGGTCATCACTTACAATCTCGTCCTCCTATCAATGCTTGTACATTGGTACATTTAGGTTGCGTCACCTTTCTTGGGGTGATGTGAAATTCAGGTGGCATGTTGATGGGACAGTCTAATTGTTATATGGCAACTCACCATTTCAAGTTAAGTGGCCACACTTTTAACAAATGATGGGGATTATGTGTTGCTAATGCCTGTGGTACCATCATATGGTTTGAAGTGCTCTGCATTAATCTCCCAAGGAAATATGGGAGTTCTCACATTTTTTTTGTTTTATTGCGAAGGATTTCCATTCATTATTTTATTCTCTTTGGCCTTAAACTCTCATTATGCTCTCTGAGAAGTGTGTGTTTGCTTCATTGTTTTTGGCCGGTCTTTAAAGTTGTCTCTTTCTTCCTTTTGTGTAAAGTGTTATTAAGGAAAGTTGTCTGCAAGTTTTCTTTGAACTGAATATTGTGGTTTGTTGTGCTAATGGAAATCCATCCTTGGAACTTTAGAATTATCCACCCTCTGTAGCCGTGGGAGCAACCTTTTGAAAATAATCTTTCGCTAGAAAACCTCAGTTTGATTTTTAAGATAGACTGTATGCAAGTAGAGGATTCTATGCGGTCCATTTTTGGAAGGGAGGTCACTCACCCAAGTGCACACTGAATTTTGTTTCCTTCTCAGGTTTTATCTATTTTTCTTGTTAACTCGATGGATTTACTTCAGTCGTTGTTGGAATTAGAAACAGTGGTTGAAAAATTTGTGAAACCCTAGTTCTTAGTTAAAGATGCACTCTTAGCCATGGTACAATATTATAATCTATTTGAAGGAGAGGGGTATCTTGGAGGTTTGTTTCCCCAAGATTATTTAAATTCACAAACATGCTTTGAAGACATTTATGAAGCCATAAGATTGGCTCTGCAATATAGAAATGATTATGTCTTGTTGAGTGCCTTAAAGAAGCACAACAAAAAGGTTTGCATAGCTATGGAATTTGAAATTAAAGAAAAAATTTAGGCCATTTCTCACCTTCGTGATCATGTGAAGAATTTTTCAATTAGTACCCTTGCAGGTCCCAAAGAAAAGGAAACTTATATTCCAAGGGTTCAAGATGATGTGAAAGCATAATGCTCCAAAGCTGCTTCTCAAAACCTAATGGCTAGGGCTCGCATTGTCATGGAGGATCACATTGATAAGGATTTTCCGGTATTTCAAGGGATTGATTTCTTTTCCAAGGAAGATAATTTTGATTTCCAAGCTCAAATAGAATATCCCAAATAATAGGGCAAGAAATCTTCGCAAGATGAGTGGATGGAGGAATAGCCGAGTCTCCTTTTGGAACCCATAATGCTTCATTGCTTTTACTTCAGGTTTTTTTTTAAGAGGTCGGTTGATTAGAATGCCTTCCCATGCAGTTTCGTTAATAAAGCATCATATATGAAAAATAGAAAAAGCTGGTACTCTTGTAGACGCTTTAGTCAAATTTTTGCTTAATTGTAAATCCGGGCAAGGGGTGAATTTTTCAAAATCATGTATTGGGGGGAAAAGGAAAAATCTGATGGATATTTTGGTTGCCTGCTACTGGCCTTAGGCCAAATTTTGTAATTATGGGCTATAACTGGAGGTTTTCTTCCTGGTTCTTTCCTGCCGGTATGTCCTTTGAACTAGGATGTACAAAATATTATTTATTTATATATTAATATATTATAGTGGCTCAGCCACTTTTGTCTAAAAAAAAAACATTATATATATATAGATAACATAATGCATACAATGACTATATATCATAACTCACATGCATCCATTACATCATAAATCAAGTGCATCAATCATATTTAAAACCATACATCATTATCATCATCAAATAGGCATGAATCATAAAGGAATCATCATTGCATCACATAAATAAACACATCATATAATTGCCGCAAAAATAAAATAAAATTATAAGCCTAGCAAAGCATGAAAATTAAAACTTCAAAAGTTGGGTTTGGGGTCCATACTAGCTCTCCTACATTGGTTGACCATCAGAAGGTCCTGATGTGATATCTGTGATGCTCGGAGTAGGGAATGGGAGACATTTTCCAAGGTGGCTACAGAGCAAAATAAAAAAATTTCAATCTTCATGGGTCAAAATAAATTCACTTTTTACCAAATTTATATTTATACCTAGGGGTTTTTAGGGTTTTCTATGAACCCTAATATATTGGACACAATTTTTGGACACTTCCAACAACCATTTCACGTACTAAACCTCACTAAAACTAATCTATTTCACCACCATCGAACTTCTAGGTATCCAATTACCTAATCAGGATAATTTCCATTTTTTTTTTAATTTTTCAAAATTTCGTCAATTTTCTCGAGGTGGCATACCTTTACTTATTTCATAGTTGGGCATGAATGGGGCACGTTATTCTTTATTGTTTGACACATACACCGAAATTACATAATGTCAAAGAGGGGCAAAATGTAGACACTAAAAAATGGCTTAGGCCTGCAACTGCATTTTTTATCATCAATTCAAGATACCCGCAAAATGATTAAGTGATTTTATCATTTAATTATAACTTAACATCCTAATTTCTCTAATTAATTAAATATTTTTTACCATTTAATTAATTCATTTCATTATTCTTCTAAAATTGGTTAATTAAGTAGATTACATTAATTTACTTTAATTACGTCGCTAATGAATTCTAATATCTTCTTTTGATTAATTAAATAAGTTTCCTAAATTTATTTAATTGTGTCATTTAAATTAAATCTCTTCTTATTACTAATTAAATAAGTTTCCTAAATTTATTTAATTACACATCTAAATTAAATCATATTCTCCCTAAATCTAATTAATTCATATTCTCCCACATTTAATTAATAAATGATTATTCATTTAATTAATTAATTCTATCTTCTCATTTAAAGTGCTTCCATAAATTGAATATTTCATTTTTTATTATGGAATCATGTACACATAACTTCTTCCACAAAGAAAGGAATTAGTTTTATAATTAATTCTTCTATTTGAGCACATGTCTCCTACATTTTCAATCTAATATCTCATGCATAATTCTCTCCATTCCTAACTAACACTCTCTCTCAGTTCACTCACCTAATTTATTTGTCATCTCCTTTTGACTCACACACTCTTTTAGTTACATCTCTTGACTCGTCAATCAAATCAACTAAATATCAAATCAAGTCACTTAACTATTCAATCATATCCTCACACTCAATTTGGACCATTCGAATTCAAGTCAATCTCAACCATCGAATCTGGGAAGCTTCTATAAAATAATCTTTTTAATTCTATCTTTGAATAATCACAATCTTCAAAGTTTTGTTATCAAAATACTTAAAGGTTAATATTGCACACTCACGATCTGGGGGAATTTGAGCATTTCAAAGAAAAGTTGAGGAGAATAATGGAGATCAGTCAAGCAAGCATGGAAGTTAGGTGATGTTGTTCTTGTTTATTGATTTTTTATTTTTGCATTGCACTTCATTATCGATTTGGGGATCTTAGCATGATCTAGGCAATTTGTGATTGTTGTCATTGTTATGCTTTCACTTTTCCTAGATATTTTCCCTTATCTTATCACAGGTATAGCTTTGGTATGGTTAGTGCATGGGAGCTGAACTTAGGTGTGAATTTCCCATAGACACTTTCTTGTGTGTGTGAGCACATATCGACTGCCTATGTATGTGTCTCACCTTTTTGGGGGCTCACCTAGTGGATGTCCTGAGCATGTGTTTGCTTTGCATAGTGGACATCACGTTTTACTTGAATTTTTTTTTGGACAAATAGCTTAGATTTGATTGACATAGTGTTAGACAAACATTTGAGGCTTGATTCACCCTCTTTTTCTTTCTTTCTTTTTTATGTCTTTGGAAGTGTATCTGTTGATGCAGGATTTTGCATGTAGCAGTAGTCTTATGGGAAAATTAACTATTGGGGGACATAGTGCGCTAGCTAAGTGACCTCCGGGGTTTTATCAAAGCTGACTCTTCATTCAGTGGGGGGAGGTAAAAGGTTAGAAAGAAAGAAAACATACAAGCTAAGCTATAGGTGATGCACCAAAATCATAAATGAATTTACTAGAGCACAATGCTAGATGCAAAGGCCCGAACCACCAAAATGTTGTTTATCAAGTAAATTTTCTCAAAAGCACTTTCAACATAACAAATACCCTCTAATTTGCATAGCATAATCTATCATAACCTTAGCCAAAATAGAGGAGTCGAGAAAACATGATCTGTATTTATTGAGCTATGAAAGATCACAAAACCTTAAGAATACACATTGATACAATATAAGAAGATAACAACACAGACTAACAGTCTTACTAAATGCATGAAAAAAAGAAAGGCCAAATTGATTTTGGCACAGTCTAGAGTCTTCAAATTTAATAAAATTATTACAAAGGCTTCTTATCAGTGCTCGAGGGTTTTTTGCAACTTAACAACAACCTAAAAAAGAGGAAAAGGACCACATAAATAGGCCAGTCCACTATCTGAATGACCATAGAGCAAGAAAGCCCTGAGCCAACATCGATGCCCCAAATCACCTCGAGCCACCACTGAAAACAAACGATCACTCAAGAACACACCAACAATTCCGTCGCAAGGAATAGAAAACCATGCAGCAGTAGAAATGAACACGTGACACTGAAAGAGAAAATGCGATAGCAAGCGAGCCCAAACGGCGTAGCAGCAACCCCTAGATAACTGGCGCACAAAGAGCTGCCACGCTTCGAGTAGACAGGGCCTGGAAAAAAGACAAAGGGATGCCCAGCGAAAAAATCTAAGGGGGATCCACGTGGCATGCGTCGAACGATAAAAACTACATGGTGGGCCCAGTTCAGAAAGTGGCCAGAGAAACCCATGCGTCGTACAAATGGAGACCAGAAAAAGTGAAGCAATATGAAAAACCAAAAGCCTCGGGAGGAAGCCATGTGGCACATGCTGATGATTTGGGAGCAATTTAAATGTAAGTCACAACTGCGAAGATAAAAGATAAAAACCACGAGGGCTTGCAGTTTTTTGTGAAATAGTTTGGTGACTCATAGGGACATTTCACTCGCAGAATGAAGAACCCCAGAAACCTCAGTTCAACATCCCATAATGCTCACAACTTCAAGAGGGCATCGTGCAGTCTGGTCTAGAATTCGTTTGAGGGCGCGGAGAGAGCTCGCAGGTTTTCATGTGCCAACCTGAGATCGATAATTGCCTTGAAAGGCGATCTGCCAAATATTTTCATCTCTAATTCTAGTTGGGAGAAGAGTTGTGCCAACTGATGCATGATCCTTTCAATTTTCTCGGCGGTCGAAGATTGATCAAAATATTGGAAGATAGAAAGGTCTTGCTTCTTCACTTCAATCCTCGCAACAATATGTTCAACACCAGCAACCGCTTGATCCGCGATGAAGGAAGAAGGAATGCCTCTTTGTGTTAAGCGAGAAAAAATTGCCCGCATGTCACTGGTAACCTAGTTCAACCTGGCCCTGCACTCTGCCACTTGCTGCACAGCCTCATGCATAGAAATGAGGATGCTTACACCCATGTCTACCGTTGTTTGGTCTTCGATAACCATGCCACTGAGAGCCTCATTTGAAGCTGTATATAATTTTCCCAACAAAATCCTAGCCTCCAAAACTTTATTAGAAGTTACCTCCTATATCTGCTGAATTTTTTTGCCTACTATTTCGCATAGACTGGTCACCTACGCCATAAATTTCAGTGTGGGCTGTAGAGTAAGGCACAATGCCTTGACCTTATCCTAGTATGACGGATATAACTCCTTAGCTATCTCCAATGAGCTCATCTGTGGCGCAAGGGGTTGGGCCCTCAAAATATCCAACTCCATCACTTTGTTGTTCAGGTCCGCCTTTATCTCTGATAAGCTTCTGCTCAAAGTGGACACTTGCTCCCTTAGAGTGGAAATCTCTTTTTCTTTCTCTTGTATGGCCAATTCAACCATCTTCCTCATTTGGATTTCTGACTCCAAGGCGGTGTTCATTTCATTTACCTCATCACTAGTGTCCTGTCGGAGTCGCTTCATACCTTCATTCAACTGGAGTATGTCAACACAGAGCTTTTCTTCATTCGCCTAGCTCTGCTCGACCTCACTTTGGAGGGTTGGGATAATTTTCGTGCTTATAAGTTGGAGCTCCTTGATTTGTCTTTCAAAAACACCTCTCTCCCTTTCTAGGCGCCCTATCTCATTTTCTTGGGCCTTATATTTTTTCACCCAGAGATCAACCTTTCCCTTTAGCTCCGCGATCTTCTCGTCCTTTTTCCTTGCTTGGCGATTGAGCTTAAGGTAATCAGTGGTTACCATTTTTTGAGTTTCCTCTATTAGCTTGACCTTGTCCCGCGGATGAGCTTGCTTCAAATCTAGTCCAATGGCATTGATAGAGTAATCACTTTGTAGCATTTCCCCTACCGGTTTAATCACATTAGGAGTGATCTTTGCAAACATCAACGAATTTTGGCCCCCGTTGAACACAGTTTGCAAGAAAGGATCTGCCGGCTTGCCCGCATCCTTTTGTGTTCTCTTTTGAATTCGGCTGGCTTGGGTACTCTTGTTTGCTCCCACCTGTGAGAAATATTCCTTGGAAGGGATTCCCAACCCACCAATAAAAGGAAATTCCCGAGGGACTGCTAATGGGAAAGAAAGAGTGTTTGGCGGATCAGTGGATTTTCTAGGCCTTGTGATGATGGCCAGGGAAAAATTTGGGATGAATTGACCGCTCGGAGGTGACAAAAACATGACAGAGGAAAAAGCAGAGGGAGCACCAACCGATAAGCCATGCCTCAAGGATGAAAATTGTTGGTTCACTGGGTCAAAATTGGCGACCATTTGAGTCCCAGGGGTGAAAAGGAAAGCGGAGGATGAAAATGGAAAACCAAGAGGGAAAAGACTAGGCTGCCCAGGATACCCAGCGAAGGACAAAGCTGGTGCAGAGAAAAAAGTTGGGGCATATGAAGAATAGACTAGAGACATGGTGGAGAGAGAAGAGGGAGGAAATAATAACAGAGGCTCGTAAGGAGCTGCAAATGATATGATCACTTCCTCCTGCAATTTCCCTTCTTCTCCACCAGATTGTCTCGTTCACGGCCGCTTATCCTCTGGAGAGTCCTCAAGGTCAACAATGACCTACCGACTATGACTAGTAGTCCGTGACCTCTTCAGGGTTGGTTTAGAGGAGTCAGATGGCTTTGACATTTGTGCGCCTAGCAAATCCTCTCGTTGTGTAGACTTCTCCCTGATATCTTCTTCATACATTGGATCCCCTCCAGCAATAGGGGCGTTTTGAGTCACCTCATCTCCAAGCTCTGTAGCAGTTCCTCCCTTGTGATAGTGTTGCTCTGACATTGAAGGGTTTGGAGACCTTTCTATGTCTACATGCTCCCTCTCGCAGATATCATCAATTTTTTCATCAAGAGCCACCTCTTCATAAAGCTTGGTGGTTGCCAGAGTCTCCTATCAGTATATCTAGAAGTCTCAAATTTTCTCGAGCCTCCATTTGAGCTTATTCAATTGGGTGCATAGGGACTGGTTGATCTTGTGGTTTGGGTTGGCATTCCCTGCTATGTAATAAAATTTCAGCCACGATCGTCGCTTGTCCTCAGTAGGCAAATATTCAAGGCCTACATACAACCTCAAATTCCCCTCCTCAACATTTCTCCAAGGGTCCCAGAATAGCCGAGGCTAATGTGGGATTCTTATGCCAACCTCTGATAAATTATTTTCAGGGTTGTATTGCCAGGTGTCATTGATAACCACCAACCCAAGATGTCTCAATTTTGAGTACATAATCTCCGAAGTATCAACCTTCAAAGTCCTTTTCTTAACCAGTGACATGAAGCCAAAATGACCGATAGAAATAAATAGGAGGTTAAATGATTTCCTCCCCAATAATCATTCTCAATATTACATAGCTACCTCATCGCTTCCAGGGCCAACACTCTATCAGAAAGAAAGTGTGGGAGCCGAAAAGGTTCCTGGGCGAAGCATAATGAAATCTGTGCCAAAGAACCAATCACAGGGTGGAACAAGCTTTCCCAACCAAGATTTCTGTCTTGGTGACAGGTGCGTGAACATGTTGATTCTAGCTCTATCTAAAACCCGTAAAGTTGGGGCTAAAAATGCATCCGAAAATGCATAGTAATGAATTTTTTTTGACAAGATAGGAGTCCATGGCGAAACTAGATTTCTTTGGCTACTTTCATCGAAAACAACCAGAGACATAAATGTCATGAAGTACTCCGGGTTCTGATGCAAAATTAAATAGGCCAGGAAAGAGGGATACCTGAACCTAGAACTGACCTAGAAGTCTTACAGTTGCTGCTTCATCCCATCACTAATAACCTTTGCAAAGTCAAAAAGTGGAGCAACATTGTTCTTTCTCAACATAAAGCTGAGACACATCTAAAATTTATGGACCTGCTTGTCTATATCTAGGCCACACACCAGCACCAAAATAGAATAGATGGACGAAGACCCAGGTTTTAAAGCAGCTAGACCAAATGGAAATTTGGGCGACATTGAAAAATGTGTCGGCGTAGCAATTTCAGTATGGTAAAACTGCAGTGCCATCCTAAACGTTCCCCACTTTTTATGCATCTTTTTTATGTCAAAAATTTCAACCTCCTTAGACAAGGGGAGTGAGATGCATAACATATCCTGAATAGCTTCGGGGTTGACGATTATCCTGAAATTAGTGCCACTTATCACTCTGGTCTCTAGGTCAAAACTGGTCGTGCATGCTGCTACAATCTCTGGGTAATAATGCACTAGAGGAACCATATACTGGGGAAGCCCACAATCCCATAGACGCTAGTACAAAATGTTTGTCATTTTCTTCATTCTCTCACATGTAGCTTCTCTAAGGTTCTTAGGATTCTGGGATAACTCAAGATCAAAGACATTATCCCAATCCTCTGCCACTAAAGCCTAGTTTCTATGAGGAACCCTGCTCAGTTTTCCCTGGTTTGCTTGACTGGTGAAGGGCCAACGTGGCTTCGTTGGGATGCCTGGGGTAGTGTAAGACTCCCGACCACAGATATTCACATAGGGTGCCTTTAATCTTTGTTCGTTCATACTCACTGGACCCAGGGCTAGTGTTGAACCTTCTGCAATCTTAGTCATTTCTCTGTATTCGCAAGAACTTTTCGTAGACCTTCTTAAATGCCTTAGCTTCTGAAAAACTCTTTCTCTCTTACGAATGACCTAGCCATTTTTATCTTTTGATAAATTCTCACTATAAATGCACCCCTTTGCATGCCAAACCTGCCTTTTTGATTTTCATGAAAAACAATTGAGCGAGTGTATGTGCCAACCTTTCACATTTAGTTTCCATATGCCTAACCAGCCTTTCATGTGTGTGAAAAGATCGCCAACCCACCAAATTTCTCTCCATATTTAAGAGACATGACTTGGAGTGAGGTGGTGCCTGATTTTTCTTAGACAACGGACCAAGACAACCTTGCCATATCTTTTGCAAGCTCTTTCACATTTACTGATTCATTCCTTGATTGTACTTGGGCACATTACCCAATAGCCCATTCAAGCAATTTGTCAAGATTTAAATGGTACGACCACTCCTCAATTTGACACCTGGCTAACCTTATTAATTCAACAACTTAAACAAGACAAGTTGCAACTGTACCCGATCACCTCTGTCATTTCACATGCCTCGACACTAATTCTCAAGGCTTGGTAGCACTGTGATCCTTTCTGATGAAAACAAAGCCTGGCTTGAAAGACAATCTCGACCAATCTATAAATAGGGCTATAAGCAGTAGTGCTAATCACAATTATCTCTAGCATTCTCTGTTAGCAAGCTTTAGCTACCTAGCACTTTTAATTCTTAGCTTAGAGTAATAGGTAGCATAGAAACACTGATTAGACTAGTTTGCAAGAAGACCCAAGCTACTTTCTTAGGAAATATTAGGTGTAGGCGCTTAAAGCACATGACAGGTATTAAGAACCTATTGTATATCAAAGCGATTAAGTGGGTCCTCAGCAAGGATTGCATAGCATATGAAGAAGAATATCGGGTCAACACCAACATCTACTCACACTTTGTGGCCTTGTTGCTGAATATCAACATTTCCAAACACAAAGTTGTCAAGTTGACAAAGCGAGTGTTCTCGCAGAATTACCTCAGAGGGTTGGAGCAGATAGTGCAGGCAGTTGAATTCAACCATGGGGTCCCTTCAGTTTGCAACCTATGTCGTCAGTTTTTAGCTTGACACCCACGAGAAACATCACTCCAGGGTTCGTGTCGGCTGTTACTTTCTCATGCAGATTCATCATATTGAACCATACCAGAACACACAGTGGTACGAGGATTTCGAGAGGATGGTCTATCCTCATCTTGCACCATTGGATGCTGCTGCTATTGCTGGACCTTCCTCTTCCCCATGACAGAGACAAAGAATCATGACTACAAGCCTTTTTTCCCTCTTTTTTCTCTCCACTTTCTAGTGGTTATATGTATATATTTTGATACAAGGCCACTAGCCCCTATCTTTTATCATGTAAATGTTCTGGCCATAATATATAATACTTATGTTTTTTCACAAATCCTGGCTCATTTACAATGTTCTTTCTATTTCTTGCACTCTTGTTGTTATTTCAAAAGCACTGAGAAAAACCCAAAACTTAAAACAGGAAAGGTAATTACATATTTACAATTTACAAAGCCATCACATAGGCAAACATTGAACTTGAGCACCAAGTCCCCGCATTGTAGCTCTTGATCTAATGCCTTTTTATTGAACCACTTCTTTACAACCTGCTGGTGGCTGTTCATCACCTCAAGGGCATGCTCTCTCTTTTCTCAAACCTTGAGTAGCTCAGAAAAATGTACCTCCATTGCTCCATTTTGTTCAATTTCTAATGATTTAAGAAACTGGAGAGTAGGGATCTCCATGGTGATAGGCAGCAATGCCTCCTTCCCATACACCATCTCATACAAAGATGTCTTTAGTATCTTCTTGGGCATGATTTGGCCTACCCACAATGTTGTCTAGAGGTTCTTATGCCACTCCCTCTGGTGTTCCAAGCCTATCCTCTTAATTAACATGATGAGGTTTTTATTCGTAGACTCCGCGAGGCCATTTCCCTAGGGATAATAGTTAGAAGAGGTTTTCAAGAAAACCCCATACTTTAATGAAAATTGGATCATCTTTGAGCCAAGGAAATCTTTGGCATTATCAAAGATGATTGTCTTTGGTGGGCCAAATTTGGCTACCAATTCCTCCAGGAAGTTAAAAATCTCTACTTCCGTTGCATTCTTCAATGGCACTGCTTCTACCCATCTGGTGAAGTAGTCTGTTGCTGTCAATATCCACCTGTGTCTAGCTGAGGAGAAAGGGTTAATCATTCCAATGAAGTCTAGACCAAATTAAGAAAAGGGTTTCTCTACTACTATGGGCCTCAAAGGCATAGCAAGCTATGTGCACGATCATCATGGAAAAAACAGGACCTTAAGTGGCAATAAAATTCAAAAAATAAGAGTTAGGCAACTTGACGTAAAAAATTGAATAAGTTATCTATATTATTTCAAAAATATGTAAGAATATAATTTGTAGAAAATTGAATTCTAGTTTCTAAACTACTAGGTTTATTTAAACAAAAAAAATCTATTTGGTGAAAATTTGAAATTTTAATGGAGTAGTACTTTAATTTCAGGGAAAAAAAAAGAAGTAGGTGTCTGTCTGACCACCCTAACCACAATAAAATGATAATATATTTTTATAATATTTTAGATATAAGTAGGGGACTCATGTCCCAATGTGATGCATATTTTTTTGTAATTTTTTTCCAAGTAAATAATTAATTATGATTTTTTTATGACAACTTTTAAAAAATATAAAAACTCGTATGTCTAACCACCTTAACTTGGTCAAAACTTAATGAAATTCAATTCTTTTTTTTTTAATCCTATGGTATGTGACGCATGTTTTGGATTCAAAAAATGTTATACTGTTTGAAAGCTATAGATTTTTTTCAATCAGCCTATCAATCAGGACTTTAGTCGTAATTCAAATAGAAAATGAATAATAATTATTTATTAAATTCAAAGTAAAGCATAATTTATATTGGTGGAAAGGTGAGAATCTTGTTTAAAAACCCTTTTCATTTCATCAATTTTAGTTAAAAAAAAAGTCATCATCCACATGGGTCATCATATCACTTAAATATCGCCACTTTTTGGCCCATCATGATCCTACACATACCCAACAACATTCTTTCTCTTTCCGACATAAAAATGGCATTCATTGCAAGACTTTATAAATGAAAATGCATCATTGAAAGGTGTTGGCCAAAAATAACCAGCACATATAATTTTAATTGTTGTAGTCCTTGTAGAAAAATTTCCTCCAGTAGGGCCATTGTGGTATTGATCCAATATTCTCTTGGCATGTTCTTCATTTACACACCTTAGCAGGACGCCATTAAAATTTATTTTGAACAAGACACCCTCCAAGAGAACATAATTTCTATTTTGTAAACGATAGAAATGCATCTTAAAAGAAGGTAGATTGATCGGATACCTTCCCGTACACATGAAGTTCATTCTATCTTCCAACCAGTCGCCTTGAGATCTTTCTTCATTCAGTAACATAGGTTCTAGAGCCTCAAACTCTATCACTGGTTCGTTGTTTTGAGTGAGGTATTCACATAGTCCCTTTCCTTTGACATTCTTGATAGGCCTGACTTCAATATCATATTGTAGGATCTTGGTGATCCAATTGGCTCTTTTCTCTGTAATTTCTCCTTCCATGATATATTCCCGCACACTAGGATGCAGTACACAAACAATCACCTTATTATATGATATCAGGTGCCGAAACTTTTTAAGCCCTTTCACAATGGCAAAGGCCTGCTTTTCTACAAAATTATACTTTACCTCATACTCTTTTAAGTTTCGTGAGTAGAAAGCAACAAGAGACTCCCTTCTATCTTTGCCATCTTTTTGCATAAGTATTCCGACGATACTGTTGTCACCACAAAAAACATACATAATAAAATCTTTTGATAGGTCTAGATTGACTAATACAAGGGTAGAAGAAATAGCTTCCTTTATGAGCTCAAAAGTTGCTCTGCCCTCTACCGTCTATTTGAAAATCTGGTCTTTTTTAAGCATCAAGGTAATAAGCCGAACAGTCCCTGTGAAATTTGCAATGAACCAGCTAATAAAGTTGACCTTACCTAGAAATGATTTCACTCCCTTCTTGTTTACGGGTAACGGAAGTTCCCGGATTGCATCAACTCTTTCAGGGTCAATAGCAATGCCCTCCTCCGAGACAACATACCCCAATATCTTCCCCTAGGGAACTCCGAACACGCATTTCTTCGGGTTTAAATAAATCCTGAATTCCTGACACTTCTGGAAGACAAGCTCTAAATGATCGAAGTGATCATCGACAGATTTTGAAAATACTGTCAAATCATCCTAATAGATGAGTATAATTTTATGGATTAAATCTTTGAAGGCAATATCCATGGTTCTCTGAAAGGTGGCTCCGACATTCGGGAGTCCAAAAGGCATCTTGGCATATGCATATGTTCCCCACTTGGTGGTGAATGTTGTTTTGTGTTGGTCTTATCCTTTTACCTGGATCTGATTATAGCCCGAAAAGCCATCCAACATTGAAAACATTTCTGAACCAACTACAGTTTGTAGAATTACCTCCATTGAAGGAAAGGGGTAATGATCCTTTAAGGATGCTCTATTCAAGTCTCAGAAGTCTACACATAGTCGTATGTCTCCATTCTTCTTCCGGACTGGTACCAAGTTTGACACCCAAGTGCTGTGTTTGATCGGAAACACTATTTGGGATGCAATCAATTTATTCAATTCCTGTGACATGAGAGATTCTATATTTGGGTTCACAGGCCTCTATCTTTGATAAACCGACTTCGCCCCTTCTGATAGCTCAATTGTATGCTCAATGATCCCGGGATTGTATCCCTTAAGATCATCATATGACTAGGCTACTACACTCGGATACTCTTTACAAAAGTGCCTTGGTCTATCCTTATTCTCTTGAGAAACTTCCTTTCCGACCTTGAGCTTTGTTTCTTCTCTGATATACAAATTGGTATAGTCACCCTTGTCAGCTACGAGTCTTCTTTTGTCTCTTGTCACATCATTGAAATCAAATAGGCTCTCCAGAGTGACTAGGCCTCTCGAAAGCTTGTTGGATTTTAGTTGGATAACTTGATCCTCATAAGCTTCAACGATCTTTGGTTGCATCTAATCAGCGAATTCCCCAGATGACTGGAGAAATGATGCAATATGAGCATCGCTATCGAACACTTGCCAATATTCTTTGTTGTTTGGAACAATGAGTCTTACAATCACTCTAACCACATGCTTATTTTTCAATAACTTGGAGGCCAGCCCAAACTGAGCTCCGATAGTTGCTATGCAATCAGCTTCGGAGTTCTTCTCCCTTAGTATAGCCTAAATATTAAATGCCTCAAAGTTTTTGATCAGATCCCAAACTCTATGTCGATAAGATCGCATACGAATATTCTTTGCAATAGAAAGTCCACAGATTTCGTTGACCACCAACTCTGAATCTCCGAACACACATATCTGCTTTGCACCCATTTTTTCTGCAAGACTCAAACCATGGACAAGACCTTCATACTCTGCTTCATTGTTCGAGTAGGCAAACTGGAAGTGATATGACCTCAAGGTCTTTTCCTCGGATGGGGATGTCAAACAAATTCTCGCTCTAGTTCCTATTCTACATCTTGCCCCATCAAAGTACAAAGTCCATAGTTCCAAGGATTTTTCGCCTCTGGACTCTTTAGTAAATTTGGGCATAATCTGCCCTTCTTCATGTATAACATAGGTTCTGAGGTCAGTTGCATGATAATTATTGAAAAGGTTTATATCAATAAACTCTTTCAACAAATATTCTTCATCCTCCGTCCGAGAGCTAGTAGCCTCTTCTTCTTCTAGAAATTCCGTATTGAACCTCTCTTCCTGATTAATTGAAGTATGTGTTTCCTCAAAGTTAAGCAGGGCCTCGTCAGCAACATGTTTGGAATGCAAAGTTTCTGACAGTAGTTTCATCTTGGCTTCATGTTTGGTCCTTAAAATCAGGTGTGACCAGTCCAGTGCTAGATATCCTCCGACATTTGCTATGAATTCTCAGGTCAAACAAATCCCAAATAGAGGAGGAATACCAATGAGTATGGTATCCTGATTTACAGTGATATTGGGGCAGACAAACAATATCATAGGCAGTCCCTTGATTACCCCAACGGTATCAACTTTATTCCCATCTAGCTGCATGACTCCCTTGTTAAGAAGCTCATATTTTAAACCCAAAGCATCAACTACTTGCTTAGGCATGATAGTGGTGCTATCACTAGAGTCAATCATACAATTATGTAACAGCTTGTCACCAATGATAAGTGTTAGAAATAAAGGCTTGGGTTTAGACTTACTCTCTTTTCCAGACTCAAGCTTTTGTTCTGGTTGAATTGTTAGCACTTTATCCAGGTCCGGCCTGGATATCTTTTCTTCACTGGACTAACTAAGCACCTTCACATCTTCCTCTCCCAAAAATGCTTTTTGCAGTAGCTTTTTTTGCTCTGAAATAGCCAGGACATCCCACAAAGAAGCATTGGCAGATGACTTCTTCAATTGTTCCACCACATTGAACTGCGCTCATGACTGATGGGCCACGGTTGCTTGCTCCTTAGGTTTTGTAGTTAGTGCAGGCCTCGTAGCTAGTATATCCAGCTCTTTGGCAATAGCAGAGGTGATTGTAGGAGCCTTCTCCTTTGGAGGAAGTAGATTTGGAGAGCTAGGAAAAGCCGACTTCGGCTGTGGTGGGATTGGAAATAGGCCTACCGATGGGCTAGGTATAAAATGAGATGAACCATTGGTAGGCAAGGCTATGAACTCTCTGGTGAATCTATGCTTTGAATGTGTGTTGTAGTCAGATTGCACTCAGGGCACTTTATCCATAGGGATGTCGTTCGGAAATGTCGACTCCTCTCCTTCCATCCATGAAAAGAGGGCTTGGTCCGGAACTATGTTTGAATCTTTCTAAATGGACATCCCTTACATTTGAGTGGTGAGGACTACTTTCTGCATCTGCTGAGAAGCATAAAACTGATTGGAAAAATTAGGTACATTACCTTGGCTACGCTGTTCTGCAATCTTTTATTGCAAATTTCCTCATGGACAATTTCGGGGCATGTGTGCATCATTGCAAGGAAAAAACCATGAATTGGTGTCTTTAGCTAAGTTGTTTTGTCCAGCTACTAGCTCTTTATTTGAACTAGGATGGACGGTCTACATCTACAGAGTTACTAGAACCATCTGGTAACTCGGTTGAGCCTGATTATTTCCACGCGATCTATCTTGCCATTGGTTTTGTTGATACAAAGATTTTCCGCCTTGGTAATTCTGATATGCCGGATTTTGATAGCTATATTGTTGCCACTTCATGGTAGTTAATTCATTAGTCATGGCCCACATCTGTTATCTTATCTCATTCATCTTGGCCATCAGGGGGTTAGGCACCGGAGCTACATTCAGAGCTGCACTTGGAGCTATTCTAGGATACATGTACATAGACTGGGGTGGAGTTGTAGGCACGCTAGTCAAAGGAACTTCAACTTCCACGGTGTTGCACTCAGGGAATAATGACATGATAGGTGTTGGTGCCAACTTCCCAACAACAATCAAGTTATTTTCCACTGTGACAACCAAAGCATAAGCATTAGGTAGAGTCTCCACCAAGAGCTTGTAACATCATGGAAATATCGGGGTTGATAGACTTTAAATAGAACATGAATGCAAAATCTGGAGGTGGTCGGCTATCAACAGACACTCTCTTCCAGGTTGAATGAAAGTGTGTGTTGAAATCCGATAGAGCTTCATGGGGAGCTCGCTTTATATTGGCCAACTGATGATATAGTGATGATCTATCGCTAGCATTTGAAAAATGTTCATAGAACGGAGTTCCAAGATGGTCCCAAGTTGCAATAGTATTAGCCTCTAAAGTCCTATACCAGCTCAACACTTTTCCTCGAAAAGAGGTAACAAGTAATTTGAGAGCTACATTTTTATTTGACACACCATGTACCAGACATACATCTACCACATTTTGCAAGTGTTTCGTCGGTGTTTTTGACTCATCCCCGGAATACTTAGGGATAAATTTTAAAGAAAAAGCAAGGATTGGGGCCCATACTACAAGAGGCACAGGTGCTACCAAAGGGCTTCCAACATCCCAAGCTACATAATTTCTAGCGGCTATAGGTGCAGGAAAAGTAGGCAACTGCGAAGGAAGAGGTGAAGGACTACCTTGGCGACCTCTCAGATGCATAGTCACTAAGGGTGGTATGAGCTGGCCTTGAAGTCTAGCAGTTTGTGACCTAGTTACAGGCCGGTGGCTCATACACACTTATAAGATCAAGCGAATGTGTTAGTTCATTGTCCCACTGGGTGTGCCAGAAAAAGAACTGTTGACGCAAGATTTTGCATGTAGCAGTAGTCTTATGGGAAAATTCGTTATTGGGGGACATAGTGTGCTAGCTAAGTGACCTTCGAGGTTTTATCAAAGCTGGATCTTCATTCAGTGAGGGGAGGTAAAAGGTTAGAAAGACAAAAAACATACAAGCTAACCTATATGTGATGCACCAAAATCATAAACGAATTTACTAGAGCACAGTGCTAGATGCAAAGGCTCGAATCACCAAAATGTTGTTTATCAAGTAAATTTTCTCAAAAGCACTTTAAACATAACAAAAAACCCTCTAATTTGCATAGCATAATCTATCATAACCTTAGCCAACACAGAGGAGTCGAGAAAACATGATCTGTATTTATTGAGCTATGAAAGATCACAAAAGCTGGAGAACAAGCATTCATACAATATAAGAAGATAACAACGCAGACTAACAGTCTTACTAAATGCATGAAAAACAGAAAGGCCGAATTGATTTTGGCACAGTCTAGAGTCTTCAAATTTAATAAAATTATTACAAAGGCTTCTTCTCAGTACTCGGGAGTTTTTTGCAACTTAACAACAACCTAAAAAAGAGGAAAAGGACTGCATAAATAGGCCAATCCACCACTTGAATGACCACAAAGCAAGAAATCCATGAGCCAACATCGATGCCCCAGATCACCTTGAGCCACCATTGAAAACAAGCAATCGCCCAGGAGCACACCAACAATGTCATCACAAGGAATAGAAAACCATGCAGCAACAGAAATGAACACGCGACACCAAAAGAGAAAATGCGACAGCATGCGAGCCCAAACAGTGCAGTAGCAACCCCCAAATAATTGACACAAAAATAACTGCCACAGGTTGAGTAGACGAGGCCTGGAAAAAAGACAAAGGGACGCCCAGTGAAAATCTTCGAGGGGGAGCCATGTGGCACACGTTGAACAATAGAAACTGCATGGTGGGGCCAATTGAGAAAGCAGCTAGAGAAAGCCACACGTCGCATAGACGGAGACTGGCAAAAGCAAAGAAATATGAAAAACCAAAAGCCTCGAGAGGAAGCCACATGGCACATGCCAAAGATTTGTGAGCAATTTAAATGTAAGGCACAACCGCGAAGATAAAAGATAAAAATCGTGAAGGCTTGCAATTTTTTTGTGAAATAGTATGCTTGTACCTTGTTGTTGCTTCTTATATTATTCGCATGTGTGTTCTTGTGCACCTATGTTAGTCTACCATAGGATCTTGATCCTAGTGGCTTGTGCAACCCTCTTGATCATTGTCATCCTATCTCACTAGAATTGGTATACTTGGACCCCTCTTGATGTGATTTCATCTACTTTAGTGTGAGTTTGAAGCAAGTTCCTCCTCTCACTAAAGTGGGGGCTAAATGTAGTGTAGAAAAATGCATCCCTTTACATTTTCACACCTGTTTGGGTCCTTCCAGCTCAAATTAGGCTTCTTTTGACTTATTTGGTCATATTTTGCATCCATAAGCCTTATTTAATGCATTTCTTTGAGGATAATCCCAACACTTAACTAATGACCAATCATAATTAATGTTTTTGGGTTGTGTGTTCTAGATTTAGTGATTTGGGACTCATATGCCATATGGGTCCCACCTAAATCTCGGGGCCAAATCCTGAATATGACATAGAACTTAACATTTCTTAATATTGTGTCACAAGCTCAGGCTACTGGGACTCATATGCACCAACTATCATATGATTCTCACTTTATCTTGGACCTATTTTGAATTCAATTATTTGCGGGATTTTATTCTCCTAGATCTAATGTCAGCTTATAGTGTTCTAATTTTGAGAAATTTGGCATAGATAAGTATAAGTACAAGGTTATTTCACATAATTTCTCCTAAATTTTTTGAGTCAAGCGTCTTAGGATTTCACAAAAGCATTCAAGAGTTGATTATCAAGCATTTTGGATCTATATTCTAGATTCAAGCATCATGTCAAATTCATCATGTATCATGTGTTTTTTTGAGCTAACATTTGTGATGTAGGTTTTCATTATTCAAGAAAGAAATTCAAGATTCATAACATACAATCAAGAGTCAATATCTACACTCATGCTAGTCATTTCATACAAGATTGTAGCCTTCATTCCAAGGATTTTGGTGAGTCATAACATAGCATATTTTTTTCATTCATCATTCCTTCATTCTATTTTATTTCATTTTAAGGTTTGATTACCAAAATGGGGTTTGACTAAGGAAAACCCCTATCCACTAACAAAACAACATTTTTCTCCCACTTCATGTGTGATTGTAGATCTAGGTGTTTTGTAACTTGAAGATCCTTTGAAGACAAGGCTGCAAGATTGAAGAAATTTGTCAAAGTTGTCATCTTCATAGAAAGTCACCTACATGCTAGAATTCAAAGATTCAAACTCGAAGATCAAATAGGAGAGAAGCTACAAAATATCAGTACAGGATACAAAAGTTTCAGCGAAACCCTCATACTAGGAATAAATTTCCACCTTGGGCATATGAGTCCCATCATACTACTTTTCTGCCATTTTCTGTAGATCCTAGTTTACTAGTTGTAGATTCCACATTTAGCTTGAAACCCTAAACTGGGACTAAATCACCCAATCTGGCATATGAGTCCCAATTCACATCAAAATTCATAATTTTAGGATTAAAGACCTTGTTTTAGGCATCTCCAATCTTCCCAGTATTTATCTATGTATCCATAGTTTATTAAACTAATTTTGAGTTTCATTTCCTAGATCATATAGCTAGATTTTCATATTGCATTCATTTCCTTCTTTCTAAGCATTTTCTTAGTGGTGAAACCTCTTTTAATCATACCCAAGGAGACCTTATAGAAATGACTTTTCTTAATTGGATCATCAAGTTGAGGTCTTTTGGGTTTCCTTGAATGAACTAAGAGTGAAATAGGAGGACCCCCCTTTGTACGTGTTCCATCTCTTAAAAGGTGGAGCACCCTATTTCCTTTGTTTTGTAGAGATGGTTTTTTGGATGACGCCACATTTTTTTTTCCATTTCTGATATCAAAAATTTTATAGAAAAGGTTGTGCACTCAAATGTGAAGATTTGTACATGGGAGACGTGGTTTTTGTTCACCAATCTCCTAATGTTAAGTTCAGTAAGTGCATTCATGTTATTTCCATTGATGATATCATCAAGAGTATCATTAGAAATTTGTTTGATGTATATTTAGGGCTCTATTTATTGAGATTTTATCACTAAGTGAGATATGGTGATTTTTTCTTTGTAAGAAGTGAAATGTAAAGCATGCAGTTCAAAGCAATCTATCTTCTTACTATTGGTATTTGAGAGAGTGAATTTATGATGATATTTGAATTTATTTTCGAGAAGCCAAATTCAAATAGGGGATTTCTCTTTGGCTATATTAAGGGTGGTTACAGGTATGTGCAGGATCATCATGGAGAAAACAAGCCCTCAAGTGGCAATAAAACTAAGAAAATCAGAGTTAGGGAACTTGACGTAAAAATTTGAATAAGTTATCTATATTATTTCAAAAAAATGTAAAAATAGAATTTGTAGAAAATTGAATGTAGTTTCTAAACTACTAGACCTTTATTTAAAAAAAAAAAATCTATTTGGTCAAAATTTCAAATTTCAATAGAGTATTACTTAAATTTTAGGGTAAAAATAAGAAGTAGGTGTCTGTTTGACCACCCTAACCACAATAAAATGATAATATTTTTTTATAATATTTTATGTATAAGTAGAGGACTCATGTCCCGATGTGATACATATTTTTTTATAAATTTTTTCCAAGTAAATAATTAATTATGATTTTTTTATTACAACCTTTAAAAAATATAAAAACTCGTTTGTCTAACCACCTTAACTTGGTCAAAACTTCATGAAATTCAATTTTTTTCTTTTAATCCTATAGTATGTGAAGCATAGAATGTGACACATGTTTTGGATTCAAAAAATGTGATACCATTTGAAAGTTATAGATTTTTTTCAGTCAGCCTATCAATCAGGACTTTTTTCGTAATTCAAATAGAAAATGAATAATAATTATTTATTAAATTCAAAGTAAAGCATAATTTATATGGGTGGAAAGATGAGAATCTCCTTTAAAAACCCTTTTCATTTCATCAATTTTGGGTAAAAAAAAAGCTGTCAGCCACATGGGTCATCATATCACTTACATATCGCCAGTTTTTGGCTCATCATGATCTTGCACATACCCTTACACTAGATATAAGAACATTAAAAATATTATTCAAATTATAATAATTGGGCCTATCCTTTCTACAACTTATGAGGCCTCCAAATACACATCCAGGACATCAAATGGATAAAGTGTAAAAAGATCATTTTGGAGGCTAGTGGCACTAGAGGATGGAGGAATTTCCATCATCTCAAGTCAGCTTCTCACTTTGAGTTAATGCTTTACATGAGAAGCATTTTTGGCTTTATTTTCTTGCTTTTCCTTGTTATTGTTGATAGATTGAAGAATACACTTTATGAAGTTTTATTTTTGGAGACAGGTGAAGAGCTCAATATGGATTGTTGTCAAGAGAGTTCATGGTCTGGGCCAATGATTATACCTTTACGAGGGTCAAGTAGAAAACTTGGAGGCTTGTTGTCCAATTATAATTATGATCTATGATCCGACAATTCATAGGAGGATGAACTTGGGAATTCAGCTTGGAGGTACACCTCTTTGATGTTTACGAGGAAACTTGGAGGAGTTCCACCTGATTCAAAATTTATTTCTTCAACAAATATCTTCATAAATATGTATATACTTTTTGTAATTAGCAAGTTTTGTTATGTAAGCCTTAAGGGGGCTCCCTTGGCAAAGTGCATTAGAGCTTTCAAGGACACAGTTGTAGAAACAATGTAATAAAGGGAGAACTTTGGCATAATTAGTTATATGATATATTAAATTGTATGTGGCAGGTATAAATGAAGGTGTATAGAATTATCCGATTGTAACAGTTTCACTCAACCACCTCCAATAAACTACTTCTACTATGCCATATAAATACATATGTATTTCTCAAATAAAATACAATGAATTTTTATGCTCAATAAATCAATTTTAGTTTTATTCTCTCATTCTCCTACATCAACCCCTTGCAAATAAGTGAATAACATTAAAAATAACACTCACAAGACATTCATATTTTGGAACATGTTTGTTGTTGTGGAAAAATATTGACATGTTAACACCTAATACTTAGTTTTTGTGGCTTGAAAAAAATGATGACAACTTGTGCAATAATGAAAAGTTTCTTCTTCAAGATCTTTTCAATTCTTCATCCACCTATAATCTACACATACAAAGAGTGAAAAAATGTTTTGTTTGTATGGGGTTTTTCCTTGGTCAAACCCCAAGTTTGATAATTAAACCTTGACAAAGAGATAATGGAAGGAAGGAAATGATGAATGAATAATGCTTGCTACAACTCACCACCCTTCAATGGCTTCCCTTAGAGGACTACAATCAAACACATCTCTCCAAAGGACTTGATATTGTTTTTATTGATTCATTTGGATACTTGAAATGTTTGGATGTTGTTAGGATCAACATTGCATATTATCCTTCACAAGATGACATGAAGACACATAGACTTGAACATGATGTTAGGATCTTTATTTCTGCAATAAATGATTGATAAATTTTCTCTTCAATGCTCTTGATGTCTAATAATATTTTCTCATATGAAATATTCCTTAATGCTAGATCATGTGTGTTAGATTTCAAATGATAAAAATACTATGTATTTATAGGTGTTTATCTAATTTCATAAAAAATAGATTCCAAAAGCCAAAAATTGCAATTTGAATTTGTATCATTAAAATGTTGCCAAAAACATGTTTTAAAATGGGTCTTGGCCCTTAAAAGGGACCAATTTTCCCATGGGAAAATGGTTCCTAGCCTATAAGTTTAGGGCACACATATTCCATGGTGATTTAATTATTAAATACATTTATTTAATGATAGTTCACCTTTCGAAAAATGGGAAAAATAAGGCTTTGGAATGCATAATTTGGAAAATTAGAAGCTTAATTAAGTACTCCAATAAATTAAGAAATATAAACATAGTGTGAACTTTTAAAGGTGTAAAATTTCCTACACTACAATCTAAATCTTTTTATCCTACTCTGAGATAGTGAATCTCATAAGGTCCTTTGTATCTTACTCCTGAAGTTGTATTGGCTTCAAGTCTGCAAGTCCTATGTATATTGCTCTAAGGTAGTGAGCTTTCTTGCAAGTCTTTTTGGCAATAAGCCTTTTATATTGTGATTTAACTCTCACCATGGTTTTTTCCTCATTAGGTTTTCCACATAAATCTATTTTTATCCTTGTGCATGTGTGTGTTACTAGTTTTCTTTCTCATTGTTGCTAATCTAATTGGAAGTGGAACCGCTCTATCTTTTATTAATAAGTATTGTTGATCATACTGAGGGTTTAAATTGCTATATTTGATTAAGGGTTTTAGTTGTGATAAGAGGATTGTATTATGCTAAAATTTTCAAGGTCTCAAAGGGATTAAGTTTCTATGTAGACATATTCACACCCCCTCTCAATCTCTAGGTGAGTTCAACTATTGGTATTGAAGATTCAAGCTCCTTTGAAGAATCTTAATAGCTTGAGGAAAAGAACTGGGATGACACATGATGGTACACACAAGGGTTCTAGGTTTTATGAGACTAATTATTCTTTCTAGAAATTGAGAATTGAAGGACACCTAAACTCTCTAGGGTTTTGTGTATGGTAGTCAATACAAGATGGTTATACTGCTCCTACTACTCCTCCAAAAATCCCTATTGAAATTAGACTATATGAATGCAATGCCAAAGTTAAAAATTCTCTCTTATGTGCATTGGCAGATCTATAGATTTTGAAGGTGATGAATTGCATCTGTGCTAAGGAAGTATGGGAAAAACTTGGAAATATCTATGAATGTGATACAAAAGTGAAGCAAGCTAAGATGTAGATCTTTAAAATTAGATTTGAGACTCTAAATATGGTAGAGGATGAAAACATTGGAAGTTACATGCTCCAAGTACAAGAAGTTGTCTTTGGAATAACTAGCCTTGGTGGAGAAGTAAAAGAATGTAAGATTGTGAAGAAGGTTTTGAGATCTCTCCCTAAAACTTATAGTCATAAGGTGTCTACCATTGAGAAATCTAAAGACTTAGATTAGTACTATGTTAATGAAATGCTTGGTTCTCTTACTTCATTTGAAATGAAAGAGTTTGATCAAGATGTTCCAAAAAGGGAAGCTGCATTCAAATCCAATAAAAATATTGAAGATTAATCTACTGATCAAAATGATGACCTTGATGAAGTTGAAGCTAACTTTGTAAGAATATTGAAGAAAGGCACTATAAAGTACAAAGGTAAGTTACCTTTCAAATGTTTCAATTATGGAAGAATTGGTCATTTTGCATCTAAATGTCCTTATAAAGAATCAGATGATAGAAATAAAAGAGATAAGGTTCAGAAGTGCCTCTATTCCAAAGAAAGCAAGGGTTCCTCTGAAGATGAGGAGAATGATTCAAATAATGAAACTCTATTTATGGTCTTCAATACTACTGGTAGAAAGTGTTATGTTGAGAAATATAAGGATTTTGGCTCCTTGAGTGATGAAGACATGTTCTCTTCTAATCTGTATCCAGAATATATGGAGCTTGAAGGCTGTGAATTCAATTCAAATGATTGGGATCTAGGTTTTGAAGGAAAAATTTAGTATGATCTAAATAACTTGAACGAAGAAAAGGCACTAAATCAAAATTATGAGAGTTTGATTGAAGGATCAAAGGAAGAAACTGACAAGTTGAAATCCAAAGTAGAAGAAGGTTTAATCAAATTAAGAAAGGTAGAAGGTATTATCTCTAATTTAAAAGTAAAAGAAGAAGAAGGCAATAGGATTGAATATTTATTGAATGTCAATCTCAATAACAAGGTTTTTGAATGCTTAAAACTTGAAGAGGAGATTATTACTCTGAAACATGAGTTAGAAAAGACAAAAGAATAAATTGTCAAAGAAGACAAGGTTGATCCTAATAGCTCCAAATAAAATAAAATTCCTAAGACAAAGGAGGAGAAAGCCTGCACTAAAGATCCTAAGAAGAATAGCTCTAGAGATGTAAAGACCATTCAAAATTAAAAAGAAAAAAGGTGGATCTAATTCTGACCGAAAGAAAAAAAGATCTATAAGTTCTCCATTTACAAGATAGCGTGCTCCTACCAAGTTCAATCAATCCTTTCAAGGTTACTATTTTTCTTGCAATAAATTTGGGCATAAGGTTATTTATTGTAGAATTAGATGAAGAAGAAATGAGAACATGGGAAGAAGGTCATTTATGCCTCAAAGAAATAATATTGTCTTATTTCACGGATATTGCTATGCTTGCAACTATGGTCACAAGGCTGATGAGTGAAGATCTAAGGTGAAGAGGAAGAACTTTGTTCCAGAACACAAGATTGTGACCTACAAATGTAATAATGTGGGACATAAAGAAAATAATTGCAAAAGTGGTTTTTTGAAGCCACCTATTTAGAATCAACAAAAGAATAGAATTGAAAAGATATGGAAGGGAGACCATGAGAAGGAGGATGATTCTACACTTGTGCACTCTAGATAATATTCTAAGATAAACTAAGATAAAGCATTATCTCTGGGGGAGATTTCACTTGAAGAATCTTTTTTCCCCTGAAAATAAAATATGTTGAAGACTTCAACATGAAAGAATAGCTTGTGAATCAGATCATGTAGTGAGAAAATATTTTGTGCTAAATAAATGATCATTTAATTTTTTGGTGGAAGTATAAGGTTTATGAATGTTGGTACACTTGTCCTTATTGATATCATTGCAGTTTAGTGTATGACGTATAAAGGAAAGTTTCAAATAGGTAAAGAATTTTGTCAAGACATTCATAGTTTTGAAAATTAATGGTCTGCATCTCTCCGAAGAAAAGGGTTTTGTCTTGCAAAATATAAGATAATTTAGTCAAGATGTGAAGGTTTTATGTCCAAAGTCTCAAGTCTTTACACCTTTTGAAGTAAAAGATGCAAGTGACAGAGTTTCTACCCATGCTCTTGCAGAGTGAAGTGAAGATGAAGGCTTGTTGGAATGTTTTACATTCCTCAAGAAAGAATTTATTGTCCATATAATCTTATGGATATGTTCAACTATGCTATGGGTGTCCACAAGTACAGTTTCAAAAGGTAGATGGTTTTAGATGACTATCTTCTCTACAAAATATATGTCTGGTACTTGTATCAGTTGGTGTATATACAAATTTAGTTGTATTAACTTTGGTGGACATTAGATACATATCTGAGTGTGGTTCAATATTAATCCTAAGCAATCTCAAAAAAAATCTATGAAAATAATAATTATATATTTGAAAGGAACTCTAGATTATGGCCTATGGTATAAAAATGATCAAAATTTCTCTTTGAGTTCCTATACCAATGTTGATTAGGAAAGTTATGTTGATGAATAGAGAAGTACAAGTTGAAGTGAATTATTTTTGGAGACAAATAGGTCTCATGGTTTAGTAAAAAACAAGACTTAGTTCCTTTGTCTACAACAAAAGTTGAATACATCATTGTAGCATCTTGATACACTCAAGTGATTTGGATGAAGTAGAATTTGAAGGATGAGAAGGTGGTTTATGATGAACCTATTCCTATATTGTGTGACAACACAAGTGTAATTAATATTTCCAAGAATATGGTAATGCATTCAAGGACTAAAAAAATTTCTATCTGGTATCACTTTTTAAGAGAGAAGTTTGTAGAACATGAAGTTAGAATTGAATATGTGCCTACCAAGGATCAAATTGTAGATATATTCACAAAGGAACTTTCAAAGGATACTTTTGATTATCTCCAATAAAAGTTGGGGGTTATTTCTCTTCCTTGTTCTAACTAGATGCATAGATGGTGCATCTTTCTAGGGGGAGAAATTTATGTCATATCCTTTTCTCTTTGATTGATGTGTGCTCCCATTCAAGGGGAGTTTGTAGTAAGGGGGATTTTTTTTGCAATTGTGTAAGCATTGAAAAAAGTGTTGTTGATCAAAGAGGGAGAATTTGTTGCTACTTAAATTAAAGATCTTTTGTCTTTTGTTCCTAAAGTCAAGAATATCCTTTTGTTTTATGTAGGACTATATGGCCCTTTGTCCTTGATGTCAAAGGGGGAGAGTGAGGAGTGTGTGTTACCATCAATTCCAGAGGGGGAGATTGTTGGTATTGGTTATTGTTGATCATCAAAGCATATGCTTCTCTGACAACCTTATGGGAAATTCAGCGAGTGGGGGGACCAATTTGTGCCTCATTGAATGACCTTCAAGGTTTTTATAGAAATTCGGCTCTTCTTTGTGTTTTGGGGGAAAAGGTAGAAAGAAATGCGAATAAAACATAAATATGGAGATGCACAAAAACTTTTACAACATTTCAAACCTTAACTATTGCTTATAACCGATATGATATACATAGAATGTTGTAGACCCTTCATTGTTGGGAAGAGAATGAGCAAAAAAGGCTAGAGAAAGCATAATGCAGTCTTTCAAATCTCCCCATGGGGAGCACCCATTAAGGTCAAATCACACATAAGAAAAATCTATAGATTAATAGAAGTATCCAAAAACTTATAGAACCCTTCTTCCTTCATAGCATAATATGGAAAATGGCAAGCTCTTTACAAAAATTGGAAAATTTTGATAGACATAATCTAATTTTCGAAAGCTAACATTTAACATAGAAGCTTAACAAAATTTAAATTTTATCCAAACTACCAACACAAAATTTTAACACAATTTTTTTAACATGAATGAAATATGAAAAATAAATTTGAAAAAATGCCATAGCATCCATAAAATTTGAAATATTTCTCCCAAATAGATAAAACTTCTATAACATATGAATTGAAAAACAGAGGTCAGATACCAATATGATGATAGTTTGAATTAAATATAACATGCCAAAGAGAATACAAATATTCTATAAACATCCTTCTACTTCCAAGAAAATATAAAATCCCTAATATATTTGTATCCTTTGAAAATATTTTTGAAGTAATTTTTCTAAATTTTTTAACAAATGTTGCAAACCCCTATTTATAACCAGAAGAAAAGAACACCACCACAAACATTCCAGAAGAAAAAACAGCTAGATGCCTGATCCTGATAGCTCACAATTTGATCTTAGATCTTGATTAGATCGCGGAAATCATCGCTCATTAAGTCTCAACTGCTTCATTAATGGCTTCAGATATTTTAGCGAAGATAGTTGGAAAAAGACAATCGGATTTTAACACAACCTATCAAAAATCTAATCGATCAACCATAGAGGTTGATGGTGCTGACTTGAAGGTTCCATCTCAAAAGTAAGACACCCATCGTACTTGTTGAAAAACTCCGCCCAAAAGATCATGCTGCAAAAAATACAAACTTCTCAACACCATTAGATGACATGTCAAGCAAGCGGGAAATCTCAGATTTGTGAGAGTAGCTTTGAAGAAAATCCCCTGCAATCTAGCACATACCCCAGTTCATGCTCGAAAGGAAAATGATATGTAAATAAAGCAAGACTGCCACCGCGTGGTGTATTCCACACCTTTATGCAAGAGCAATCTTCATCCCTTGGGTGCAGATTCATCCCAAAGCGGAAAAGAGTAAGGGTCGAAAACCAAAGAAAAGTTTTAAAGGAAAAATTTCTTTACAGTTATCAATAATGTCAACATCTAAGGAGATTTTTGATTTCTTGTTGTCATTGATGTCATACGTTATCTAATGGTTGCTAAAGTTCATGGTTGGATGAAGCCTGAGGAGATTATTGATTTTTCATTATCATCTATGTCAATAGTTGATTTGATTGTTGATTGTTGTTTGTCATTAGATATCATGCCTTATCTAAAGAATAGTTACAAAAGTTCATGGTTGGATGTCATGCCTTGTTCCATGCACAAAAATTTTCTATAGTGTACTATTATTGTTAGTAGAATTGTTTTTATAATGATATATTTAGATGAGGATTAGAAGCATGATTGATAATGGAGAGATATTACTAAATGTCTATATGATGTATTTTTCTCCCTCTTGATGATCTTGATGAAGTATGTGTTGTTGAAAGAAAAATATATCCTCCACAAGGTACTTAAGTGTTTCTACTTCAGGAAGTTGCACTAAAGTCTGTTTGAGAGAATTCTATACATTCCTCAACTGTTGAAGTTTTGGTCTTCTAGTTTGGTATTCATTGTTAGCACTATGTGGACATTGCACTCCTATCTTTTTAGGTCACCTGTGTTTCTGAGGAGAGTTCTGTGAATTGTATAAGGTTGGTCATGTTATTGGTTGTCTAGATTGGTCTAGGAAATTCTCCACATCTCTTTGCATTGATGTCTCTACTTTTGTGGCTTGGTGAATGTTCTCTCAATGTTGCTTTTGTATCACAGTTTTAATTTCATGTGATGAAGTGTTGCCCAAGCTGATATGTTAATGTTATATCTTCTAGTTATGATTTTTTGCTTCCTGAATGGAGTATTTTTCTCATTTTTGGTTTGTGGTCATTGCTAGTGGAATGATTGTATAAAATAAGGTTATAGAAGTGTTATTATATTTTCATGAAATATCCCCATCAGATCCACATGATGCTAAATTTTTTCTTTAGTGTTTCATTGTGTCTTGAGTTTCATTTCTAGGTTATTTATAGATATCTAGTTGATAAGGTTTGTTCATTTTCTTACATCGTGTGTTTGGGGGTTTACACCAACAATTGAAGATGTGTTGAGTTAGATTTGGATCTTGACCTATCTTTGTAAGAACCACCTTAAGAAAATTCAATTAGAAGTATGATTTTGAGTCGATTGGTTATGCCCTTAAAATTTTTTCTACACGGTTCCTCAATACCAACTTTGGTTGATGTGTGCTAGTATGTGAATTATTTTGGACCATATTGGAAGATGTAATAATATTTTTTTGGTCCTCCCTATTGTCGAGATAGAATCACATTATGTTTTTAGTGGCCAACTTGTTGAATTAATTGATTATCTTCTTCTTAGACGACATAATTGAAGTTTTGAAGAGTTGCAGTGGATATAAATGCAAAATCATTTTAGATGCAACAAGATGGAGAAGTGTACAAGTGCAAAAAATAAAGTGTGGAATGTATTGAATATTGAGTAGAGTTAGTGCTACATTGTGAAGATGAAATATAGAATCAGATGTTTTATAACACCTTAGTTAGTAGAGTGTTATGTTGACAAGTATTGTAATCTTTATCTAAATCTTTGTATCCTGCTCTAAGATAGTGAATCTCATTAGGTCCCTATGTATCTTGCTCCTGAATTTGTGTTGTCTTTAGTTTTTCAAGTCATGTGTATCTTTCTCTAAGGTAGTGAGCCTTCTTGCAAGTCTTTTTGGCAATGAGCCTTTTGTATTGTGAGTTAACTCTTACCATGATTTTTCCCTTATTAGTTTTTTCACATAAATCTGGTGTTCTCCTTATGTATGTGTGTGTTATCTATTTCTTTCTCACTTTTTTTTATTTGATTAGAAGTAGAACTATTGTATCTTTCATTCTTGAGTATTGTTAATCATATTGAGCATTTAAACTACTATTTATAATTAAGGGTTTTAGTTGTGATAAGAGGATTTTATTATGCTGAAAGTTTTAGGGTCTAGAAGGGATTAAGTTTTTGTGTAGACTATTTCACCCCCTCTCAATCTTGAGTGTGTTCAACAAAAAACATATTCAAAAAATTAGAAAATATATAATGCACTAGATGAAAGAATCCTCTTCAAAAGGGTATAACTTATTTTCTTAAATGATAAAGAAAACTATGTTTTGGTAAACTTTCACTTTAAAACATTATTACCAAAAAATTATTCATCAATTTTTATTTTTCCATGCAACAGATATTGGAGCTACCTATTTAGAGAAAAAATATAGAAAAACAATATTTTGGAAACTTGATATCTTTAAAAAATTATTTTCTCCTTTATTTGTGATGTCCCAATGACCACACTTTTTTCTAAAAATTTTAGCTATTCAAATTCTTCTCTTAAACTTATAAAAAATATAGAAAACCAGATTTAAAAATAAAATATAATTACAAGTATAAACTCTATCAAGAGTTCTAAATTTCATTACTTTATTTCATTTTGAAATTAAAAACATAAATGTCACTTTTATGTAGTCGAAGTTGAAATTATTTATTTTTGTTGGCCATTTCTTTTAAAAAGTGTGACATATATGTATGGTTACACCCTATTGTAATTGCTTCTTCCCAATCATAATTTAGAATATTTTTTTGATTTCAACATACTTCATTCAATTTCCAAAATGGTATAGTTCTTTCATGTTGCAATACCAATTTTTTGGAGGGTAGTTGTTGCAATAAGTTGTATCTTGATGCCATTGTTATTACAAAAAATAGAACTCTTTTGAAGTGAATTCTAACTTCTTTCTTTTCTAATTTTTTTGAGATAATATCGAATTTGATTTCTAGCCATAGCCTTAAAAGTATTCAAGCATTCAAAAGATTCATATTTCTTCTTATGAAAATAAATCCATGTGTAGAAATACAATCGTCAATGAAAGTTAAATCGTAAAATTTTTTTATCTAAAGATTACTCTTTCATATCACCATAGATGTCAACATGTATAAGCTCAAGAGGATATTTTTCCCTCCATTATTTGTTCATTAGATAACCATCTCAATATTCTTGCCAAGTGCACACTCTAAACAAAATTCATCTTTTTCCTAAATCTCCATAAGTATTCTCACCATATTCTTCTTGTGAAGTAAATTCAATCCTTGAAAACTTAGATGCGCATAACATTTATCTCACAAACTAGAATCATGTTTGATTTCTTTGAGAGCATAAATATAGTGGAAACTAATATAAGAGGAAATGATATTTTCTCTATCTTACAAGCCTTTTCTTCAAGATGATAATTAGATAATTTATCAAATATATTGTGGTGGTTATCTTCAAACAAAACTTTATAATATTTTTATAACCTATCCAATACTTCAAATTTTATGCTATAATTTTGGCACATGTAAAGTATTATGAATATAAGCGGTTTATTTTTCCTTAATATTTATAGAAAAAGTACCTTTTCCTATCACATCAACCTTTTTATTATCACCAAATTTTACTTAAATTCTCATAGATTTATCTAATTTAACCAAGATATTAGATTTATCTATCACATGATTCGAAAAATCATTATTTATAAACCATACACATTTTTTATGTTCTTTTACCAAATTACATTTGAATAATTTGGAGTAATTTTCATCTTCAAAAGACTCTTCAATATAGTTCAATCTTGACTTATTCAAGCCAAAAAAATAAATTCTAAATTTAGACTCATAGTGTCCATACCATTCACAATACTAGCATCAAGGATGATTTTTTGATCCACCAAAATTCTTCCTCTTCCTTTGTTATTTCCTTTCCTCTTCCTCTACTATATTCTCTACTAGTAGAAGGCCACCTTGAGATTTATTTGATTGAGAAAAAAAGTTGCAAACTTTTCTTCAATTCTTACAAAAATATTGGAAAGCTTCCATTAAACTCTCTATTGAATTTTTTACACAATCCTCATAAGATTGCAAAGAACTTACTAACTCCACCACTTTGAATTTGGTTAGGTCTTTTGTTTCTCCGATAGTTCTCACCACTAGCTCAAATTTTGGAGGAAAATATCATAGAATCTTCTCTACAATCTTCTATTCTACAAAAATTTCCCCTTGATTTTTGTAGTGTAGTAAAATGCACACCCTTCCATTTTCACACTTGTTTGGGCCTATCTTGATTTATTTATCCTTCTTTATGGCTTAATTGGCACTATTTAGTGTCCGAAAGCCCTATGAATGACATGTTTTTCTGGTTAATCCCTACATTCTCCAATGCCTAAGTGATCTCCTAATGATTTTGATTGGTGTGTCCTTGATTTTTGGTTGGGACTAAAAGGCCACTAAGGGCATCTTTGTCCCCTGAGGTTTTGGGACCCTAATTTTGAGGTATCATAATTGGTGCCCTTTTTGGTGTTTGTGCCCCAAGTTTCATCACTTGGGACTAAGACACCACCTAGGGAATCTTAGTCCTCCTTGAGTCATTTTCAAGATTTAAATTCAAATTCTGGCAGGATTTAACCTCCTTCATTTAACGAATTCATATGTCAGCTTGGTGTGATGCAATTTAAAGGTATTAAGCATAGATAAGTATAAATACAAGGTGAATTCATTCATTTTCATCCTAAGAAATCTAAGTCTTTTGTGAGAGAATTTATCATAGTATAATTGAGTTCACAAGAGCATTCAAGAGAAATTCATCAAGCATTTTGAGCCATCATCAAGATTCAAGCATCATGTCAAAGGCTATTTTTACATCATGTGTGTTGTGCTAACATTTGTGATGTAGGGTTTTGATTCAAGCAAGCAAGCAATTCAAAATCTATCAAGCATTTCAAGATCCATATCCATTGCAGCCATTACAAGGGTTTGGTGAGTTGTAGCATTGCCTGTTGTTCATTCACCATTTCCTTAATTAATCTATTTCATTTCAAGGTTTAATTACCAACAAGGGGTTTGACCAAGGCAAACCCCCATTCACTAACAATCAACAAGTTTTTCCATCTTACATATTTGTGTTTACAAATCTAGGTTGAAGACTTGAAGATCATTTGGAGTACAAATTTGTCAAAGTGAAAAAATTTCATTGCAAAGTTGTCATCTTCACATAAAATCACCTACAGGTCAAATTCGACTGCTTCAGAACCTGAGATCTGGAAGGAAGCAAGTGAAAATATGGGATCTTAGGACCACATTCAAAAAAATTAGAAATTTAGACCAAGACTAATACGCCATCTTGGGCATCTTATTCCTCCCAAGTATATCTTCCAGAGATTCCTTCAGAGTCGGTTTTGACATCCAAAGATTTTGTGTTTGCCCCAAAAAATAGCAATGGGACTAATATGCCATCTTGGGTGTCTTAGTCCTCTAAGGAATATTTTGATAGCTCATCTGCATTTTCAGAATCCTTATTGCATCTCCAAGCTTCCAAGGTACACATACCCTAACTTGGTGTTACTTATTTTTTGTATTTGCATCTTTCATTTAGCTCATTTTAGGTTGTTTGCATATCACACTATGGTTTCCAACATTGTCTTTTCCAAGCATTTCCTTGGTGGTGAACCCCTTAAAGTTGAAAATAATCCCCTCCTAGGTCCTCCTAGTTGTGAATTGACTCACCTTGAGAGGTTGATAGTCAATCTAATTAGGGTTCTTAAGACATAATTGAATGACCTAAATAGAATAGGAAAGAAGGATATTCCCCTCTCTTTCCCATTTTATTTATGGTTCATTTTGGTGAACCCAACATCTTTGAGCATTATTCCTTTTCTAATTTGGAGTCCTTTAGAGCCCTAGATCTATATTGCATTTTGCATCTAAGGTTTCTTGCATCTTGCATTAGTGAAATTGTATTTAGGGTTTCCTATTTTTGCATTAGTGAAAGTGCATATAGGTTACACTTTTACTTTCTTGCATCATTCCATTTCATTGAAAAACTAAAAAGTGAATTATTCATTCTCTTAATTGCATTTAGAAACATTCTTATTGCATTGAAAATTGAAAAATTGGATTCTAATATTGTATTCAATTGCTTGTTAGTCATTTCTTTTATTTTCATCCATTTGCACAATTTACTGTTTCCAAACATCAAGTCCCTGGGTAGGCAACTTGAGAAAGTTGTTATCAAGCCAAAATTTTCTATTTTTCTCAGAAAAACCTCTGTTAGGACTAAAATGCCCTTCCTATCATCTTAGTCCCTCTCAGGTTTTTTCTGCTCAGAATCCTCTCTCTGCTCTTTATTTACTATTTTAGCCTCTATAACTTTAGAATCTCACCAGGAGGACTAAAAAACCTTTACTAGTGTCTTAGTCCCTACTGACTTTGACTCTCTAGTTTTCAGGGTTTGAAATTGCTTTTCTATGTTTTTGATAAAAGGGGTAAAACGGGTTTTACAGGGACCCGAAACCACAAAGTTTACAAGATAGCAAAAGGAACACCAAAGTTCCACAAAAAGAATAGCTACCTGAGAAAACCAGCAGCACCAAAACAAAAAGGACAAGAGGGTTAGGAAAGAAGGGACAACAGAGACATCACACAGGAAACCCCAACAACTACTTCAAAGATCTAAGGACAGACTCTGTCTCAACCTCCATATCCTGCATTTCTTTAACCCCTTGTTTAAAGGTTTGAACCATTTTTGGAGTAAGGGGGGCCTTTCACTTCAAGTTGGCATGGGTTCTTCTAGAGATGCCAGCTTCTGTGTCCTAGCTTTTATCTCTAGCATCTTCAAGATCCACCACGAGAGACCCTTGTTGGGCTTTGTCAAGCTTTTCCGTCATCGCATTATGTCTTGCAATGTTGTAGTTTTATTCAACAACAGTTCTGATGTTATTCCTTAAGCTCTCAACAACAATGTCCATGTTCATGTTACTATGCTCCGCATCTTTCTTATCCATCTCTGCAATCTTAGCACTCATTTCCTCAATCTTACTATGTAGGGCCCAGTTTTTGATTTTTAGCTCATTGATTTCAGAGAAAGTCCAATCCAAGAGTTTGGAATGAGACTCAGAATTGGTTTTAGCAAGGTTAAGATAATCAAGAGAGGGCTCTTTACCAGTGTTAATAGGGGAATTATCATCAATGTGAATGTCTGGAAAAGGGTCAACACAACGCTCAAAAATATTGGTGTCAAAATCCTCTGATTCAGAGGATTCTTTAGAGTAAGAAACAAGGCTTTTAGCCTAGGTTTTTTACCAACATAGCTGATCTTAGGAGGAGGGAAGTCAGGCGTAGGCTCAGTGCAAATTTTACCCGACTCCCTAGAAGGGCCAGCAACTTTACTAACAGGGCTAGGGTTAGGCAAAAACTTTGAGCCACTGGGCTCAGTATCATCACTCTCAGACTCCGGATTGGTATCTAAAATAGCAGGAACGTGCACATGAAGATGTTCCACAATAAGCCTAATTAATCCAGTGTGAAGAATGGGAAATCTTTTGGGGTTTTTCTTATTGTCCTCCAAACTTTTCTTCAAGGAGTAGTAAAGATAATAGGGGATACAGACCCTTACCTTGTGCCAGAAATGATTGAGAAGAGCAAAGTGGTAGCCATAGAATTTAGTAAAATGCCCGTCCACAGTAATGTACTCCATGATGACCTGAAGAACCTTTCTCTATATAGTTTTTATGGAGTCAACATCAAAGTAACTATTAGCAATTTTGACCAAGCTTTGCTTTTCCTTATCCTTTTTGGGAAATCTAGTAACAACTTCATCAGAAAAAGCCCTATCCCTAAAAAACTTCTTCCCATCAATGGGTAATCTCGTGACATCGGCAATGAGATTTTCATTGAGCTCCACATTCCTACCAAACAGGGTCAAATTACCATCATGCCAATTTTTGGTGAAAAGATCTGTTTCCTCCTGGTCAGAGCCATGAAGCTTCTCCAGGAAAGGAATCAACCCTCCACTTTTAATCTTGTTCCAGACCTTGGCATTTTTAGTATGAATTTTGTAGCTGTCCAACTCATTTCTCTTTCTGTCTCCTCCCATATCGGTCGAGACAGTGAGGTAGGTCCAAGCACAATCCTTTCTAAAATTGGCCTTGCCAAATCTTAGAACCCACAAAGCGTGCGGAGTAATCTTGCAATTTACTCCACTGGACTCGGTCCCATGCAATCTAGTGATTGTGATGTGATAGATCCAGCCTGTCCTCTTTGAAGGGATAACACATCGCCTTTCCATGTGAATTATCATAATTTAACTGATTTTCTATGTTTCTATGGGCTGCTTTCATTTTTCAGTTTCAGTTTCTAGAATTATTGTTATTTCAATTTATTTCATTTCAAGTGTAATTGCAATCATATAGAATATTTTGTTCTTTGCACTTTTGTGGTTTATTCCGTGTATGAGCTATAGTACTTGGTTCCTTACTACTAATATTGTGGTTAGATGAAGTGAGAGACTCATGGCATCCCATGATAAGACACTCATTGTGGATCTTGGGTTATCAAGCTCTCTTACTTCTAGTATTGGCTCTAGTTCACTAGGTATGGACCATACCTTTAACACCTTTTTTTCCATGTCTACCTTACCTACAAGTGTTATGCGAAGTGTTCAAACAATTGTTGGTCATGTTGCTCAAGAAAATATAATGAAAATGCATGAAGAACTAGCCCATTTATAAGACAATGTGAGTACTGAAAACATTTCCAACACTGTTATACTTTCCATAGATAGTATTCACCGCATGATGGAAAGTGATGAAGGACTGGAAGTTTTGTGTAACATAGCTCACATATTTGTAAAATATCTTCCTCCCACCACTAATGATACTCAAAACTCAAACAATGTGCAAGGAGGAAATCAAAATCCTCCCTCTTCAACCATAGCATCCATTCCTACCTACACAACTCTTCAAGTGACAACAACGATGCAACCAACTAGTAATATCCTTCCTACCCCACACATTTCCACTAGTGCTCCTTATACCTATGCAACATCCAATATCATACCTCCTCCCACAATCAATCCATTCATTTGTCCTTCCAACACATACACATCACCGCCATATTCATCTCCATCTCACACCATAAGAAATGATCCTTTCATTAACCACCTTTTACAAATCTTTTCATCCCTTCAATGTCAATTCTCTACCATAAATCAAAATCAAAATGGTCCACCTTCATACTATGTCATGAGTAATCCATTATCCTTGGAGATATTGAGAACTCTCGTGCCACAAGGTATAAAGATCACTAGATTTGAGAAATATGGAGGAAAGAGAGATCCTAATAATCATGTTAATTCCTTCACTGCTTTGTATAGTGACTTTATCCTTGAGGAAAAAATTTTGGCTAAATTTTTTTCTCGATCCTTGAAAGATATAGCCTTGGACTAGTATTCTTCATTACCGAATAACTTAATTTTTTCGTTCAATGAACTTATTGAGGCCTTTATCAACCATTTTCAAGTGAAAATGGTTCCTGAAATGACATTGGCTGATTTGATGAGATGTAATAAAATTGAAGGTGAAAAAGTCATTGACTTTATTTCACATTACCAGTCACTTTATTCCCAAATCAGTGTGAAGATTCCTAATTCCAACCTTCAAAAGATGTTCATAGAAAACTTACAAACAAGATAAGGGAGAATCTCACTATGATGAAATTTCCTTCCTTCATGCACCTATGCACTACCCTTCATGCTTATCAAAATTATTTAGGTAGTAGTGAACTGAAACCCACCCCTACTCATCCTGAAAAGTATGAAACTTCAAACCAAAACAATTATCAACCTTTCAAAAGACAAAACGAAAGATTCCTTCAAGTAAATTCCACCTCTCAACCTACCCAACCTGTCCATACCTAGGTATCCACTATAAAGAAGAGTAATCCTTATATATTTAGGGATCTGCAAAGGTAATTCACTCCCTTACCCAACACCCTTCACAACATTGTGACCCAGCTCTTAAGACAAACATGCTTACCTTACCTCCCCCCTGATCCCTTGACCCTAGAAAACCATTACCTCTGAGCTTTAGAAACAATGCCTATTGTTATTATCACCAACAAAAAGGACATGACACAAAGCATTGCAAGCGTCTTATACATCTTGTGCAAGATCTCATTGATTCCAATCATATCCTAATTGGAGGTGTGAATGACAAAGGTAATAAGTCTGTCACTCCTACCAACCAAAAAATGCAAATATTTACCAATCCCATGCCCAACCATAATATTTCCTTTGTTAAGCATAGAGAAACTAAGATGGATGTGATGAATTTTGACATGAATGATGAAAATATGAGCAATCAAGAAAAAATTCCTATGGATGATGATGAGAAAATTCCTATGGATACTAATGAAAAAAGTCCTATTGATACAATGATAGGAGTGATTGACATTGAGCCTCGTAAAAAACAAACCATTGACATTACTTTCTCTTCCAAACAAACAATTAAACATGCACCTGATGGTCCTCTTTACATACCCAGTAGAATCAATAACAAGCCCACTCCTAGGATTTTAATTGATCTCGTCTATGGAGACAATGTGATCATAGAAGAACTCTTATATGTGCATGAACTCACTCAAGATAGATATGATAAACCAAAAGCATGGATCAAAACACATGATGGTTTTGATTGTGCTATGATGGGCTTGATCACACTCCCTTTATAGTTAGGAAAAAAGAAATCAAATGTATCATTCTCTATTATATCTAATTTGGACCAATTTCGTGTGAATTTAGGCTACAAATGGCTTCGCTCCATGAATGTGATCCCATCTATTGCCAATAAGTGCTTAAAGTTTCCATTCAGCAATGAAATATTCATTGTAAACCATAGTGGCTTTAGAACCCCATCCTATCATGGGAATTTCTCCTTAGATTATTTCTGGTCTGAGCCCATGGAACCTATAAGATATCATGAAGATTTTCTTTTCCTATCCTACCAAAAGTTCAAAGAAAAATGTATAACCAAGCTATCTCTTGAAAGCTTGCCTCCACCAATGATCGAACCTTCACCCATGCTTGAACCTTCACCACTTAAACAAAACAATACTAAGTCTAAATCCCTTCCAACAAACCAAGACCCATCCATAAACACACCCTTACCTATTGCCTACAAGAGACCTAGAGAAAACCAAATAAGTCCTAGCTTGCCTCCTAAAAAAAAACATAAAGCCAAAGAGAAAGTGGTTGAACAACCTTCGATGATTTCTTCTGTTCTTCCCTCAAAAGAAGAAAAGGGACCTATGGTTGATCAACCCACTCCTACACAAACACAATTTGAAAATCCTAATAAAAGAAACTGCAATGCTAGAGAGTGCAAGCATTGGCATGGTGCTATTACTCCTAAGATGAATAACAAAAACAATATTGAAAGTCAAAATACGAACTTCACTGAAGCAATAAATGACTCGAGTTTCCTCTCTTACCAGAGACTATAAACTCAACACAATAAGGACTAGAACCTTCTATGAATATTATTATTTGTCCTCCTACTGTGGTTAACTTGGATGACAATGAGGAAATAGCTAAAATCAATGAAGAAGTGCATAATGAGTTAAAAAAATTATTTTCCTCATCCATGAGCTTAAACGATAACAACCATGATAATCCTCCTAAATCAAGTGGTTCACCATGTGTTGAACTTGGTGATTCTCCTAGTACAACACTTGATGTGATCCCTCTTGCTAGTGATTTGTATTCTACATATATTGAACAAGATTGGGATGTAGATGACCTGTTGGATGGTTGATCTGCATGTGTCTTACTAGTCTTTTATCTTTTCTTTTTCTTTTTTATTTCAATTTCATGTGCATATTGTGATCCCTCGTGATGTTTTGTTTGATTTTTCTCTCTTTTTGCATTCCTCTATTTGTACCTCCATTCTTCTCTGTCATAGGATTTTTCATTTTCATTTACCTTTTTGCTTTTTTCTTGTGTTTTCCTTTTGGTGATGACATAAGGTGTTGAGACACCCTATGTATCTTCCATGTTGACCCAAAAGGATTTTTATGTGTTTTCATTCTTTTTGTGTCATTCTTCCAGTTCTATGTGTATTTTGTGAATGATGACAGTTCTAAGATCTCTAATACCATTGCAACAAAGATAGATACTGACCCTAAATCCATAGATCCCTTATGTGTTTCTGGGGGGCAACCCTCTTTTTTATTTTCATCTTTTGGCTACTTTAAAGTAATTGCTCATAGTATGGTATTAGCAATTTCTTTAAAGTGGGGGCATACATTGACATTATTATGACATGATTTCATTTACATTTATTTTTCCATGTTCCTTGATGTGATTTTTTGACTTCATACGATGTGTTTTCCTCTTTTTGGTGACATTAGAAGTAATGTCCTTCAAGAGGGTGGGCTATCTTAGCATATTATATTCCCCTTAGTGGTGGTGTGACACACTACATCCCCTAAGTGGTGAATCTTTTATCCTTTAACTAGTCCTTTCTTGGAGATTTTAGGAACGATGTCCCCTAAGAGTAAAACCTCACATGAGCTAAGAAAAAACCCTTCACACATCTCTCTTTCTTGTTGCATTTTCCTTTTTTCCTTATTAAATTCATGGAGGTACGAATTTCATATGGACTTCCTAGGGATCACCTAGTGAACAACTAACTTCACTAGCCCATGTGAGTGTGCATTTTATCCTTTTGTCTTTATTAAATTCATGGAGGTATGGCTTTGATATGGACCCCCTAGGGCTCACCTAGTGAAAAAATAGCTTCAGTATCCTATGTGAGCATGCATTTTTGTACCTTATTAAGGTCATGGAGATATGGATTTAATATGGTACCTCTTGGGGCTCACCTAGTGGACAACTAGCTCCCACTAGCCCTCGTGAGCATTCATTTTGTTTGCATAGTGGACAACGTGTTCCACTTGTAAAACCTCTTCAAGCCTAGACTCAGTCCACTGCATTGGATAACCAGTCGAAGCTTGATCTGCTGCAGTTCTTTGTCATTTTCTTTTCTTTGATGGTGTATGTTTGTGATATGATTTTGGCTTCATATATCATCCACAAGCGTGTTCCTTTGTGCCTATGTTGGTTCACCATAGGATCTTGATCTCGGGGGCTTGGCCATCCCCTTAATTATTAACATCCTATCTTGCTAACATTTGTACATTTGAACACCTCTTGATTGTGTGGTTGGATACTTTAGTGTGAGTTTGAAGAAAGTTCATCATCTCACTAAAGTGGGGGCTAAATTCAGTGTAGTAAAATTCACACCCTTGCATTTTCACACTTGTTTGGGCCCACCTTGCTTTATGTATCCTTCTTTATGGCTTAATTGGCCCTATTTTGTGTCTGCAAGCCCTATGAATGACATATTTTTTTGGTTAATCTTTACATTCTCTAATGCCTAAGTGATCTCCTAATTATTTTGATTGATGTGTCCTTGATTTCTGGT
>CM021107.1:168222014-168292582 GCA_007115665.2 Sequoiadendron giganteum
TCCTAAGTCCTCCTAGTTGTGAATTGACTCACCTTGAGAGTTTGATATTCAATCAAATTAGGGTTCTTAGGACATAATTGAATGATCTAAATATAATAAGAAAGAAGGATATTCCCCTCTCTTTCCCATTTTATATATGGTTCAAGTTCTAAATTGGTTCACAATACCAGGAGTCTTTATAATAAAATATTGAATAAACTCAGCTTCTTTCATCCTTATATTTTCAAAATCTTTTCAAAAGGTTTGTTGTCTTACCAATCTAACTTTGTTAGATCCTTAATATGTAATTTGCAAAGGCTTGCATACATATTTTGGTTTTATACATATAAAAATTGAAACATCCAATGTAGATTGAATAGTGAATAGAGCTCAGTTATCTTTATTTTTGTCTTTTTTTCGATTGAGTTCATTGATATATCATAAAAGCATTGAAAGCATTTTGATTTACAGATTTGATGTATCCCACTTCTATTAATTTCTATAAATCTTGGGATAATAATAGGATCTTTATTTTGATACTCTACTAATCATAATTGTCTTTTGTAAACAATGAAAGCTAAAATGATAAGTTGTTGCCATTAGTCATTTTGTAGTGTATTATTAGTATGAATTTTCTACTTGCACAATAAAGCCTATAAAACCTATTATGATATTAATTAAAAAAAATGAAAAACATCACTTACACTATACTGAAATAATGGAATACAAACATCATAGTTGTATAAAAAAACTTACAAAATTATAATCTGGAAATTATAATGCATTTGCAAGACTTATATAGTATTGCTTAACATTGAGTGATTAGGAAAGCATAAGATTTCTAAAATATTGAATCGATTGAATTCCTTGTTCCCTCTTTTAAAATAAATGTGAACAAAATTCATTTTTATAGATTTTCTAGTAGTTGACTGAAGGATAAAGAAAACTAAAAATAGAAATATAATTATACTATATATACATGTAGTTATCATGTAGAAATATAATTATACTATGTATACATGTAGAAATCATTTAATGATGATCTAATGTTTAGAAGATTATTAACAATTATGCTCAAATTAGCGTGTGTATTTCTCTTACATATTTGTGCTATGTTGCAAACAATAAATACATAACACATGACAACTATGGATATTTTGTATTGTAGGTTATTTTCATGTTATTTTTGTTGGGAAAAAAATCCCAACTCAAGTGGGCAAAGATGAAAACACATAGACCAAAAGAGACAACACAAGGGGCAAAATAAATTTTCTATTTCATTCATACGCAAAAAATACATTCAAAAATCTTTACGTACAAAAATCAAAGATATGGTTCTACATTTCCTTCATACAATAAACTGCCCAGATTTTGACATAACAGACCTTTCTGTGTGCTACTCTATGTTGCTGCTGCAAATATTCTAGAGCACTGAAGCTCTGCACTTTGTGCAATATCTTCTTTTATTACAGATTCTTCTTCTCCTTCCTTTATTTTGTTATCTTGAACATTCCCTCCTTTTTCTTCTGCACTAAAACATTATATTCTTCCTTTTTGTCTTTCTTACCTTTTCCAAAAAACTGTCGCTCATTTTCAAATTCAACCACTAGAAATTAATTCACTACCAGAAACATTAACTAAGACAACATATGTCTGACACGGAAAATGGGGGGAACGATCCAAAATGGATCTCTTCTGATGCTCAATTAAATGCATTTGTTTGGAACTGAAGATTATTAATTCCAACACTCCCCCTTAATCTTGAGCCTTTCTATTTTTCATCACCATTTGAAATTTTCGGAGCTAAATTTCTGGAGCAATGTCTTTTCAAAGAAATTTTTTTGGAGCTATCATATTTGCACATGTTCTATGTTCTGGAGCTATCTTTCCTGGATCTGTTTAGATTATTGATGTTTTCCAAGTTTCCAGAACTGAAATTATGTAGCTATTTGTCATTCCAAGCTTATCTCTTAGGCATTCAAAGTAATCCTTTCTTAATGGTTTGGTAAAAATGTCTGCAAGCTTCTCCTCAAACCTACAAAATTTCATTTTAATTTCACTATTCTCAACTGATTCTCTTAGGAAATGATACCTGATTTCAATGTGCTTTTTTCTTCCATGAAAAATGAGATTCTTTGTCAAAGCAATTGATGAAATATTGTCATAAAATATAGTCATTTCATCCTTTTTTTCTTTCTTCAAATTTGCTAAGGTCCTCCTCAGCCAAATAGCTTGGCATGCTATTGCATTTTCTGTTATATATTCAACCTCAACTGTAAATAGAGAAACTATGAGTTGTTTCTTGGAAGCCCATGAAATGACTCATGATCCTAAGTGAAACACATATCTAGATGTGCTCTTTCTATCATCTACACTCCCTACCCAATCACTATCTGTGTAACCAACCAAACCAAAATCTTTTGTTGCACTATACAAAATGTCATGTCCTCTGGTTCCATTCACATACCTTAAGATTCTTTTACCCGCTTACCAATGTGAATCTTTTGGAGTCTTCATAAATCTAAAAATATGACTTACACTATACATTATATCAGGCCTAGTTGTTGTTAAAAACATCAAGCTTCCAACCAAACTCTTATATATGGCCAGATTCACATCGTTGCTATAATCGTCCTTACTTAACTTCAAACCTATGACTATTGGTGTAGGACAGGCTTGCTATCTTACATTGTAAACCTCTTCAAAATATCTATTGCATAATTTTCTTGAGAGATAAATATGCCATCATGCATTTGTTTTACTTCTATGCCTATAAAATATCTCAAGAGACCTAAGTCCATCATTTCAAAATCTCTTTTCATGGACTCTTTAAAATCAGCAATGATGAAATCATCATCCCCAGTGAAAACTAAATCATCAGCATATAAGACAACAATTAAAATCTTACCATCAGTTGCCTTGATGTAAAGAGTGGGCTCACCATCACTTTTGCTAAATCCATTGCTCAAAAAACATGAATCAATCCTATTGTACCATGCGCGTGGTGCTTGCTTCAGCCCATAAAGAGCTTTCTTCAGCTTGTATACCTTACTTTCTTGACCTAGAACTTCATAACCAGGTGACTGCTCCACATATACTTCATCTTTAACTACTCCATTCAAGAAGGTAGACTTCACGTCCATTTGATACACCTTCCACTTGTGTTGGGCTGCAATTGCTATGACTGTCTACATCGTTTCCATCCTTGTAAATAGAGAATGTGTCTCATCACAATCTCTCCCAAACTATTGTTTGTACCCCTTGACAACTAATCTTACCTTATGCCTCTTTATTCTTCTGTCGATATTGCTCTTGGTCTTATAAACCCATTTTAATCCATTACTTGCTTGTTGGGAGGCAAATCTATTAGCTCCCATGTTTTATTCCTCTTTATTGTATCTATGTCCTCATCCATAGCTTCAAACTATTTCTTTTCTTTCACAACATCCTCAAAATAAATTGGATCACTATGAGAAAATAATGAACAATTCATACTTTCATCAAACTCTTCATTATACCTTGTGCTATCATAAATTTCCCTCATGCTTCTTGTCTTTCTTGGAATCAATGATGCAAGCCTAGGGTCATAATTTTTGGAGCTGCTTGACTACTAGACTGATGAAGAAGACTGAGCAACATAAGTTTCTCTATTGTAAATTTTTAGAGCAATTGCTCTACTGAAAATTTTTGGAGCTGCTACTATTTTCTAAACTATTACCTTCCTATAGAGTTTTGACACTCCTAACTTCTAGAGCTTCTTCATCTTCAAAAGGTATTTTGATAGGAATACCCATGTTGTTGTCCACCGTTCCATCCCATGTCTCATTCTCTAAGAACTGTGTGTCTTTGTTGATAACTATTTTCTTTGTGACTTGGTTATACAACCTGTAAGCTTTGGACTCTTCACTATAGCCCATGAAGATAAAATTCTCACCCTTGTCATCCTACTTTTTCCTCTTCTTTTCTGGAACAAGTGCATGTGCCACACACCCAAATACTCTCAAGTGCTTAACCGTCCACTTGCATTTTCTTCATGCCTCTTGTGGAATATCACAAATTTCCTTTGTAGGACTTCTATTTATCAAATATACTGTTGTTGCTAAAGCTTCACCTCAATATTCATTTGGAAGTCTCTTGGTTTTAAGCATAATTCTTTCCATCTCCACAATGGATCTGTTTTTCCTCTTAGCTACTCCATTTTTCTATGGATTATAGGTTGTTGTTTGCTCCTTAATTCCTTGTTCCTTGCAAAAATTCACAAATTGATTTAAGGTATACTCTCCCCCTCTATCTGACCTTAGGACCTTGAAAAAATGTTCACTTTCCTTTTCACCTCGGGCCTTAAAAACTTTAAACTTGTCAAATGCTTCAGATTTATGTTGTAAGAAATAAACCCATGTATTATGACTGTAGTCATCTATGAAGGTCATAAAATATTGGATCTTACCAATAGAAATTGTATGCATAGGGCCACACAAACTAGTGTGCACTAGCTTCAATGGTGCTCTTTCCCTTCTAGAATTACCCAATTGAAAATGATACCTATGTTGCTTGCCTAAAATGCAGGTTTCACATCTACCACTAGAATCTAAAATGGTTGGAAAACCTTTAACCATACCCTTCTTTGACAAAAGATTCAAACCAACATATCCTAAGTATCCATACCTAAGATTCCAAAGCTTGGAGGGTCCTTGAATGATTATCTTAATGGTTGCTTGTTGTTGTACTGCTGTATATTTTCCATGCCCGGGGGTTGCAGCTACAGACTGAGTTGAGAAACACGTCTCTAACCTTAAAGGAAACAATCTATTCCTTGTCATTGGCATTGTTGCAATTATTTTATTGCTTCCATCCTCATAAATGATGCATTCACCATTTTCCATCAACACTTTGTAGCCTTTTTAGATTAGTTGTCCAATACTCACGAGATTGTGCTTTATACTAGGGGAAAAATATACTTTGTCAATATCCTTCTTCTCACCTTTCTTGGTTTGAAACATAATAGACCCCTTTCCCACAACTAAAACTATTTCATTGTTCCCCATTTTTATCTCAGACCTGACATTTTTATCAATGAAAGAAAAAAAACTCTCATTACCACTCATGTGGTTACTACATCAACTATCTAAAAACCATACCTCATCACTGACTTGCTCATAAATGTTGCACATGATGAAGGCCTTTGATTGATTACCCTCAACCACATTTACACTTTTCTTGGACTGATCATGTTTTTTTTTCTAGCACTCACTTGCATAATGAACAAACTTATGGAAATAATAACATTCAACATTGCTCTTATCAAACCTTTGACTTGAAATGTTGTTCTTCTTGGCTTTTTTGGAGCTAGACAGGGAACTACTTACTTCTTGGTGGTTGTGTGCTCTTCTTGAGCTATCTTCTCTAGCACCTCCACATCCAAATTTTCCTCTACCTTTGCCTCTTGATCTTCGTCTAGAGTTGTTTATACCTCTCCCCCTATCTCTTGCATTAGCTTGAGCTTTGAAAGATTTCTCATGGGAAGAATTTGCAAACCTATTTATGTGTTGCTCATGGGTTTGTAGGGAATGTATTAGCTCATCAATGATCAATGTTGAGAGGTCATTTGCCTCTTTAATGCAAATTACTATTGCATCAAACTTTGAGGGTAAACTTATGAGGATTTTCTCCACAATCCTTTTCTCTTCCATGGTTTCTCCATTCATCCTCAACTGATTTATCAAAATAGAAACTCTTGTGTGAAATTCTAAGATAGACCCACTGTCCTTCATTTGGAGAGTCTCAAAATCTCTTCAAAGTATCTGGAGCTTCACCAATCTAGCTGTATCAGTCCCTTTGTAACTAGTTTGGAGGATTTCCCAAGCTTCTTTTGCATAACTGGATACTGCTATTTGGGGAAAAATAACTTTTGTCAAGACTGCCTCAATCAAACTGAGGGTTTTAGCATCATTTTTCCTTGTCTCCTTCAACCGATTATTTTGAGCATTGCTCAATGCTATAAATGTATTTTGGTTAGTCACATCTGTGAACCCATTTGCTACCAACAACCACAAATCATTTGCAACTAAAATAGTTTTCATTTTCTTTGCTCAGACATCATAGTTTTTACCATCAAACATAGGTGGCTACTGCCAACTCCTGTTATCTCCTCCAACCATTTTGCTAAATGGGGGAAAACTACAAATACCCAGAAAAAATATAGGGCTTTCCTTAATACCGAAAAGCTAGGGATCTATCATTTCACACCCAGAGAACACTAGGGCTCTAATAGACATGGCTATGATACCAAACTGATGGGAAAAAAATCATAACAAAATTGGGAAAAGATGAAAACACACAGACTAAAGGAGACAACACAAGGAGGCAGAATAAATTTTCTATTTCATTCATACACAAAAATTACATTAAAAAATGTTTAGATATAAAAATTAGAGCTATGGATCTGCATTTCCTTCATATAACAAACTACCTAGATTCTAGCACAACATACCTTTCTGTGTCCTGCTCTATGTTGCTGCTACAAATATTCCAGAGCACTGCAGCACTGCAACACTGCACTCTACGAAATATCTTTTGCTACTACAGATTATTCTTCTCCTTCCTCTATTTTGTTCTCCTAAACATTCCCTCCTTGTTCTTCTACACTAAAACATTTTATTCTTCATTTTTGTATTTCTTACCTTTTCCAAAAAACTGCCACTCATTTTCAAATTCAACCAACAAAAATTAATTCACTACCAGAAACATTAATTGGGGGGTATGTGCAGGATCATGATGGGCCAAAAAGTGGCAATATGTAAGCCATATGATGGCCCATGTGGCTGACGACTTTTTTTTACCCAAAATTGATGAAACGAAAAGGGTTTTTAGAGGAGATTCTCAACTTCCCACCAATACAAATTATGCTTTACTTTGAATTTAATAAATAATTATTTTTCATTTTCTATTAGAATTATGAATAAAGTTCTGATTGATAGGCTGATTGAAAAAGATCTACAAATTTCAAATGGTATCACATTTTTGAATCTAAAACATGCATCACATTCTATGCTTTGCATAATATAGGATTAAAAAAAATAAAATTGAATTTCATGAATTTTTGACCAAGTTAAGGTGGTTAGACAGACGAGCTTTTATATTTTTTAAAAGTTGTAATAAAAAAATCATAATTAATTATTTACATGGAAAAAAATATAAAAAAATATGCATCACATCAGGATATGAGTCCTCTACTTATATCGAAAATCTTATAAAAAAATATTATCATTTTATTGTGGTTAGGGTGGTCAGACAGACACCTACTTCTTATTTTTACCTTGAAATTTAAATACTACTACATTGAAATTTCAAATTTTCACCAAATAGATTTTTTTTTATTAAATAAAGGTCTAGTATTTTAGAAATTACATTCAATTTTCTACAGATTCAATTTTTACATTTTTTTGAAATAATATAGATAACTTATTCAAATTTTTACGTCAAGTTGTCTAACTCTGATTTTTTGTCTTTTTATTGCCACTTAACGGCCTATTTTTTCCATGATGATCCTGCACATACCCTGGGATACCATATGTCTGACACGAAAAATGGGGGGAACAATCCAAAACAAATCTCTTCTGATGCTACATTAAATGCATTTGGTTGGCACTCAAGATTATTAATTCCAACAGTTTCCCTTTCAGATTTCTTTTAGAAACCAGTCTTTCTAAAGTAAGTTAAGGTGATATTTGGTTGATTTCTTCAATTATTAAGATGGAGATGTTAAATCGGCCCCAATCTTCTCCCACCCAGGCACCTGGTTTAGTCTATTTGCTGATTTCAAAAGTCCAATTTTATTTTTAAATGTATTGGAATTATGACCTCAAGCAATATATTAATTTAGCTTTGAAATATTTCGTCAAAAAATGATTGTGAGTGACAACATTGAAACATTCTTTGTCTTGAAGAGTATACTTGTTTTGGTAAAGCAGGTCATCATGCATACTTTTGAAAACATGTAATGGAATTATGACCTTAAAAGATGGTATGATCAAAGCTAATGTAGTTAGTAATATATGTTTGGTAAAGTAGGGATTCTGCTACTTTTACTAAGGCTATGAATAATAGCTTAGCAACTGTTCAATGAAAATTGCGGGAGAAAAACTGGCATAGATTTAATTCAATCCATACCAAGTAGCAGTTGGAAGTGGAACATGGGTGGTCCCTCAAGTCAACATTATTGAATGGAAATTTAGTTCATAGACGTAGACAAAGTAGTAATTAAAGAGGAAGACCATGGAGTTTCAGGTCAATTGACTTTGTAGTTAGCTCTTTAGTATGTTGTTTAAGGAAAATAACAATAATTTAGTTTCTAGTTTTGTATGGAAGGAACTCTTTACTCGTCTCTTTTTCTTCAGTCGTGTAGAAGGTGACAATTGAATTGGTAAGTGGTCATAACATTAATTAGAGTGATTTAAAATTGTGTTTATGAGATCATTTATTTCAAAATTTATTGAATAATGATTTATGTAGATGGAATAATAATCATCACATAATATGTGGATGTTCTAAAGTGATATTATATATAAAAATTATTGCATCCCATAGAAAATTGTGTTAGTTAAGTAATGAGACTAAAATTATAGGCAAAATAATATAATTAGGAAATTCTTATATTACCTATCAAAAAATTGAATGGTTATTTCAAATTGAGGAAAATTATAGTACCTAACTTTGATCACATCTTCCTACTTTTAGGTCCAGTGAGCTGGATAACTTGGATGAAAAATTATGGAATCCCACCCCCACCAATTCCCCCATGCACTCCTTTGTTCATGCAGACGTTTCTGATGTCTCCAACACCCCCTGCTATTGACCATAGCCTTCAAAATTCCTCTAACTTCTGCATCAATCTGGAGGGGACCCATGCTGAACCCAAGGTGGGTTTTGACAATCATGCTCTTGGCAACCCCATTTGCAACAAAATCAATGGAATTTTGGAGATGGTTAATGTTCAAAATGACATGCTTAAGTGGCTCTTGGGTCATTTGGTTACTACCAAAGAGAGAATCTAGATTCTGGAAAATAAGGTGTTGCAACAACAAGTTCTATGGTTGAGGGAGGTGGAGGACAGGGGCCATTGGGATATGATAGCCTTCCTAGCTAAGTTTTTTGAGCATTGGGCAATATGGGATAAGGAGCTAGAAGAGCTAAGAGGTATCGTTGACACATAAGAGGATAAAAAGAATTTATAAATGGAGATTGACACTATTCATAGGAACCAGGAAAACACTAGGTAATGCCTCCAAGTCATAACTGATTACAATAAGGCAACTGTGAAAAACACTGCCCTCACCATTTAGATATTTCCGAAAGAGATAAGGAAAGGTTAGGGAAAACGGGTGGTTGAGGAAGGGAATGATGATAGCCACAAGTAGATGAAAGGTAAGGTTATGGATAGCTCAACTCTAGATGCCATGGTGGATACTCAGGCTATGCAAAAAGGCCCTATGTCTTTTGAAGAGAAGCTGGACTTCTTGGCTCAAGAGTGGAAGAAAATCAATGGTCTCAAGTTTATGGGAGAACTATAGGTGTTTTGTAGTCCCGTGTGGGTATTTTTTTGTGTGTTATCTCTATTTTTTTTGTTGGTCAGACTATTTAAGTTTTAGTTTGTTGGGTGTTTCACTTCTTGTGAGCCCCTCATTTGCTTTAATGGTTGTTTTGTAATGGGTACTGGTCCTTCCAGTCTTAATCTAATCAAAAATTTGGTCACATCTACTTTAGGATTACTATAAACATTCATCATGTAGATCAATTATCCACTAATACTCATTTTACCATAATTTCCTAAGTGGTACATTTATTCCTTAATCATGTGTATAAGTGGTAACTTATGAGGTGCATATGAGATTTGAGTTCTACCTTGAAGTATAAGTTCTAATACATAAGTAATTCATTGGGAATAATATTAGATAAAACATTAACACATGTGTATACCACTTTTAATATATTTCTATGTCAATTTGAGGGGCACATCAAATCTAAAAGAGCCATTTTGTATATGGTATTCTTAGATTGAGCATGTACATTACACCCCATAATGGTATGCCTATCCATAAAATAATATTATTGTGTAATGAAAGAATGAAAATTAGGAATTGTGCTAGACTTAATATGAGATAAAGCATATGATGAATCATAAGCATGTGTATTGTCTCTATTACTTGTCATATGTAGAGGGAATGCAATAATAGGTTTTAGCAATCTCATATACATGCATATTACAACATCCTCAATAATCGTTAGGATAAATGTATCACTATCACATGATAACTCCTCACTAGGTATATGGTCATCAATATCACAACTCATATGTGAAGGATGATTAGTATGAAACTCATGAGTTCAAGTGAAGTGTGTGTTTCTAAAATTGCAAGCTAAACACTATCCAACCTGAAATTTAAAATAGATATCAAATACATGAAAATAGCCTCCATTGAGAATACATCCTAATCCATAACATAAAATATAATACAAATATTTAGATTGAAATGATGATGTGTAAGAAAAATAGGGAATGATCAAAATATGAGATGGTTACATTTATATTTGCAATGGAACAAGACCTAAAAGATGCCATTTAGGTATATTTTCTTTGGGTGAGAGGATGAGATAAAAGATAAAAGACATTGTGCAATATACAAAATATTATCAAGCTACAAATATAGATGAATCAAAACCATACGAAACTTGAAATGGATTGTAAAATCATAATAACATTATATCTACAATACCCTTATATAAGAGAAGCCATAAAACTATGGTTAAACTTTAAGGGTTGTAAACATGGATGGTTTCAATACTAATATAAAGGAAAATAACCTTTCCAAAAGTTTTATTGGGGCTAGCTAAATCAAATGCATACAAATCAGCATAAAATAACATAGATTAAAGATAATGACAACTAGTTATGATAAACCAAGTAAATTGTGGTGCTAATCATAATATTAAATGGGATAGATAGCACACTCGAATCAAAAACTGATCATGGGAAATGAATATGATTTTGCACAAAAAAAATGTTTCTTAATGATTAGAAAAAATATTCTCTATTTATAATTTACCTTGGGATTAGAATAATTTGTCAACCTTTTCGTGGGTTGATCTTGTATAACTAGGTCATATCAACATGATATAAATCTACCTTATAAACCATAGGTCTAATTAGGAAAATTTCATACTTTTAAACTTATAGTTCATCAAATTCCTACTATCCATTAACTATTAAGATTTGGTAGTATCCAAAAACATCTTTGGACAAATCCCTAGATTGGAATGGTTCTCTTATTCTAGTTCCAAACCCTTGGTTAGATCATGTTTTTGATCATGGAAATGATTGAAGACATTACCCTTTAGTCATGTAAATGTTCTAGAATGATATGTTGGAGTGAAAATACACTGAGAGGGGTGGGGGGGGGTGAATTAGTGTTTATAACTTCTTAAACAATTTAAACTAAAACTGAAAAGAGTCATACATATGTTTTCATTTTTCAGTGATAGTGTCATTCATGTAATCGAATACAATCATATAAACTGAAAATGATTAATGTAACATTGTATTTTAAAGCAGTAAAGTGCTGAAGCAAAAGAGACACAGAGACACAAGATATGTCGAGTGGAAAACCCTCCTGGGGTAGAAAAACCACTTCTGAACCTGCTGCCTTTTTCAGGCTTTCATTTCAATAATTTATTTTGACAAAGCCTCAAAGGCTGATTTCTGAGCATTGACTCAAGGAGCACCAACCCCTCTATTTAGAGACACCAATCTCAATGAGCACCAACCCCTTTCCTAATTTTAAATAGATCATACAATAGTACAAAGGATCTCTCTGTTTCACTTGATTTCTGTCAAGTGCCTCTTGACGGACAATGTGTAAAACACTCAAAAGTCAAGAGTGACTTTTTAGTGTTCCACCCATTATCAAGCCTTAATACAGCTTGAGGGAAATATTAACACAGTTACAATATAGTCTCATCAAACTATTTTTCAATAATACATATTTTCTTTCTTTTCTCATTGTTTGATTTTCAATGTTTTCCCATACAAAAAACTACAAATCTGAATACCCACTGTGTTTTCCAACTTTCAACATTATTGAACTAAAAGGACTCTTTCACATCTCCAAAATAATATATCCTTGTTTCACATTTTTATTTTCTGTCATGATTGAACCCTCAACTCATTGTCTTTTTGCATTTTTCAGAAAACATCATTACAGATTGGAAGTATTACAACTATTACTCGAATTTCACATTCCATAAAGTTATTGCAAGGTTGTTTTTTAGGTTACATAATGACTGTCAAGTCAGATTTAAAGTTGCAGTGTTCACGAAGGAGAGATTCTTTCTTTCTGTTTAGGATAGAACAACAATGACCAAGAATAGAAGAGTGATAGAGCTTGTCTTCACTAGAAGCCTGCACATGTAGTACTTAAACAAATGCAATAAGAGCACATCATTTAAAAATGAAATGATAACCATTTTCCTTGACTTGACCAGCAATGCATCATAAGTACTTTTAGCAAAAAGAAACCACCTTCAAATTTTACCCACAGGAAGTAATGAAGAATGCATATACCCAAAGAGATCTGACAAGTAAGCTGCAATGAAAGAGAGATAACTGAAACCCCAACCAACATGCAACCGAAAACCAATAACCAGGTATTTTAACAGTTACCCACACATTCCAGTGAGGCTGAGAGAATATTCCAAGATCTATGTCCAATACTGTGACAGATAAGCTTAATAAGCTGAAAGCATTTTGAAGTGTAAATGAAATACCTTCACAGGAAACATTATCCAAGAACCCAGATAACCACATGCAAATATTTGATGGTATTATCATTGCCCATAACAAGACAACCTAGATCCTTAATATAACTGACATGATAACCCTCAAAATAGATTGTTGTTCCAAAATTTTTATTAGAAGAACAAAAACATTTTTCATTTTTCTATTTTCAAATGAGAGAAGACATGGCATGAAATAAACTTTGCTGAGCTGAAATGGATTTAGAAACCAATCAAAGAGAAAATACCTAGCAAAACTAAATTGTTGTTCAAAGAATAGATTACCATATTTGCAGAGGAGAGGAAAAACGGCCACACAACCTTCCAAAAATGATTTTGCAACCTGTGGCTGAAGGAAGACACATGGAGCAACTTCTGTGGAGAGCTCTTGACTGCTCCTGACTGCTCCCGATCTGTTGTACAACAACAAAAACACCAAAGGGAACCATAAACGCCCAAGGCAAAAGCTCCATGGTGGCGGCCAGAAAGTGGGCAACACAAAACTGTGAACCAGCAAAAATGTTTTTGCCCTAACTTGCCACAAAAAACAAACAAAAATGAGTTCCTTTGTAAAAAAGAATAACATTTGGAGTCCGTAAGGACAAATAATAATAAATCAAAGACTTATTATGCTCTTTTAAAACCATGGGCTGACTTCAAGGTAATCATGCTGTCCAAAATAAAACTCATGTGACATTTTCAAAATGCCAAGTAGACTACCGACATAATAATGCCTTAAATAAATGTTTTGAAAAGACCACATTACTCACATATGTCGATTTCAAAGACTTGAAATTTTCCAAAAATAAAAGCTTAGGTCTCATCCAATGATATAAAAAAAATTGACCAATGCAATATGATTTTTAGTGTAACGTTCATTTCAATGACTTGAGAAGGTTAATGAAGGAAAACTTCATGTAAGGTTCAAAATGCCTTTAAATCAATAAAGATTAACCCCTTATAATATGCCAAACCCTGAATGCCAAATACCATAACTGAATTCCTTATATCAATTCCTTAATGCCAAATTTGCCAAGGGATGAAAACTGAGATGCTCAAAATAATAATAGAATTGATCCTCAAACCTATGTCACTGACTGAAGAAAGAGAAGTACACCTTGACGAATGTCAACTTGCATGTAACTAATCAAGCATAAGTAATCAACCTGATCAATGGAGCAAATAACCAGTAATAGATTAAACTAGAAATGTATCACCTGATCAAATTTGTAATTTGCACATGAAGTTAAACGATCAGAGCCACCAAGATAATAAAACCAATGATGTGAGTGTACCAATAAAAATATGTATCAACTGAGAAGATAACCAAGATGCAAGATAATCATAAGATGACATCAAGGACAAAAACATAACAAGAGGGATTCAACAAACTCCCCTTTTGTCCTTGATGGCAAAAACTAAGCCACCAAACCAAGGATAATAAACTGTAACCAGATGCTCAAAATTATCCCCCTTTTTGACACAAGGATGAAGGGAGATCAAACAAAGATAATCCAGAACCAACTGTGACATGCCAACAAACTACAGAAAGAACCTTTGAGCAGCAGAGTATAAGCTGCAAGAAGATCTAACTAGCTCCCCCTATCATCAAGATAGACTGTTTAAGATAACAAGGATTGAGAGACCACTCCCAATCGAGACTGAAGTATCTCAAAGACATCTTTAGCCAATGGTTTTGTAAAAATGTCATCAACCTGTGCTTATGCAGGAACATATTGTACAGATACCTCATTGGCCAACACCTTTTCACGAAGAAAATGGAACTTTATAGCTATATGCTTAGTTCAAGAGTGCATAACTGGATTTTTTGAGATATTTATTGCACTAGTATTGTCACACAAAATAGTAATAGGTTTTGGGATTTCAATATCCATATCTGATAATGTCTGACATCCAAATTACTTGAGTGTAGCAAGAAGTGACAACTATATATTCTACTTCAGTAGTAGAGATCGATACAGATTCTTGCTTTTTGCTGTGCCAAGCCACTAAACGATCACCAAGAAAGAAAGCAACACCACTGATGCTTTTCCTATCATCTAGAGATCCCGCCCAATCAGAATCAGTATAAGCTACTAAAGATAAATCATTTCTTCTAGGATAACAGAGTCCATAATCAAATGTTCCTTGTACATACTTAAGAATTCTTCTCACAACATTGATGTGAGACTATTTAGGAGCAGATTGAAAATGAGCAACCATGCAAATAGCTTGCATTATGTCAAGTCTTGAGGTTGTTAAATACAATAGGCTGCCTATCATTGACCTATAATCAGTTGAGTTTACAGCAAGGGAGTCATTAACTTTGCTAAGTTTACAGCCAGTAGCCATTGGGGTGCTTACTGGATGACTTTCATCCATTTTAAACCTTTTTAACATTTCTTTTGCAAACCTTGCTTGAGATAGAAAGATGCCAAAGTCAAGTTGTGAAATCTAGAGACCTAAGAAAAATGATAGTTCTCCCAATATTGACATTTCGAATTTAGATTCCATGATTTGTGAGAATTTTTTACTCAAGGCAACATTGTTGCAACCAAAAATGGTGTCATCAACATAAATTTCAACAACAAGAATATCAGATCCTTCAATTTTAACATACAGATTGTTGTCAACTCCTCCTCTAATGAACCCTTTTGACATTAAATGACTATCCAATCTAGAGTACCAAGCTCTAAGATCTTGTTTTAGGCCACATAGAACCTTTTTCAGCTTGTAGACATGATTTGGTTTGTTTTTACATATAAACCCTTCAGGTTGTTCTATGTAAACTTCTTCTTCTAAGTATCCATTTAAAAATGCAGTTTTTACATCCATCTGATATATAGTGAAAATTTTTGAAAACAGAATATGCCAAGAAAATTCTAATGGATTCAAGCCTAGCAATAGGAGCAAAAGTTTCACATAAATCAATACCTTCTTGCTGAGCATATTCTTTGCAGACATATCTGGCCTTGTTGCGAACAACCTGACCATTTTCATCATGTTTGTTTCTAAAGATCCACTTGCCACCTATGACATTTTTGTCATCTAGTCTTGGGAGTAGATCCCAAGTCTGATATTTTTCAATTTGATTAATTTCTTCCTGCATTGCATTAATCCAACATTCATCGGTTAGAGCATCATCAAAAATTTTGGGCTCAAACTGGGTGATTAAACAAAATGCAGTAAGCTTAGCTATGTGAGATTTTTCATCATAGTTAAAAGATTTTTTCCTTGTTTGAACTCCTGCAGATCTATCTCCTATAATCAGATCCTTAGGATGATTTCTAGCAAGAGATTTTGAAGTAACTTTGGGTTCACATTTTCCTAAGCTGATTTCAACATCTTCAGATTATGCTTCAGCAAGTTTAGGGCTTGTTGGTTTGGTTCAAGTTTTGCAATTTCAAAGATTTCAATGATTATATCAAGCTCAAATTCATCCTCTTCATCATCCTGCATAGGTTCAATATCTAACAGAAGATTTTCATCAAATTTAACATTGACAGAGCCAACAATTTTGTTCAGCCTATTGTTAAAGCATTTATAGCCTATGTTGTGTGTAGAGTATCCTAAAAAGATACCTTATTCAGTTTTAGACTGGAAACTGCCTAAGTTTTCATCGTCTCTTTTAATAAAACACTTACAGCCAAATATTCTAAAGTATTTAATTTGGGTAGATTTTCCATACCACAGTTCATATGGAGTGAAATTTTATTTCACTCTGATATGCACTCTATTCAAAATGTAAACAACTATATGAATAGCTTCTTTCCAATACATATTTGACAGATTTGTTTGATTCAACATGGTTCTTGCCATTTCTTTGCTCAACTACCCCATTTTGTTGGGGTGTTCTAGCAGCAACATACTGTCTTTTTATGCCATGCTTGTCATAGTAGTCTATGAATTCTTGTGAGGTGAATTCACCACCTTTGTCAGATCTTAAACACTTCAGTTTTAAGCCTGTTTCTCTTTCTACCAGTTTTCTAAAAACTTTAAAGCGTTCAAAAGCTTTTGATTTACTCTTGAGAAAAGTAACCCGTACCATACGAGAGTAGTCATCAACAAACAACATGAAGTATTTCTCACCATTTATGGATCTAGTCCTTGTAGGACCACATAAGTCAGTATGAACAATTTGCAGAGGCTTGGTAGAAAAATGTTCCTTGGACTTAAAGCTTACCTTAGTTTTGTTTCCTTTTAGACACTCTTTATAAACAAATTTGTCAGGTTTTCTAAGAGGGGGCAGACCTCTTACATTTTGATTTTTGTTGATTCTTACCATATTGTCAAAATTAATGTGGCCTACTCTCTTGTGCCATAGCCAACTTTCTTCAACTTGACCCATTAAGCATATACCGTGATTGTTCTCATGTCCAGAGGTTTCTAGTAAGTTGTAGACATTTCCTTTAGTCCTCCTTCTAGCTGCAACAACTTTACCAGACTGGTTTTTGATTTCACATCCTTGTGAAGTGAACAGGACTTGAAAGCCACTGTCATAGATTTGAATGACACTCAAAAGATTGTGTTTTAATCTTTCTACATAATAGACATTTGATATTGGAGGGTCTTCATTTAGTAACAAAGAACCTCTTCCTTTGATTTGAATTCCAGAGTTGTCTCTGAACTTTACATATCCACCAACATAGTCTTCTAGATTTGTAAATTTTTATTTGTCACCGGTCATGTGGTTTGAACAACCAATGTCCAAGACCCATAGGTCCTTCTTCTTAGAGTGAAAAGAAGTTTGAACAAGCATAGTCTTTTCAATGTTGTTAACTGCTTTGGGTTTCCAAACTTTGATGGTTTTCAGCTTTTTATTTTACTGATCAACATTGCATTGCTTTGCTGAATGACCCAAAGATTTGCAAGTAAAACATTTAATCTGTCTTGCAAAACCATGATTCTGCCTAAAGCCAAATCTAGGAGTTCTAGCATTCACAAATCTGCAAGAATTTACTTTGTGACCAAATTTATTGCAGAAGTAACAGTACCCATAAAAGAGAGGGTAGGAGTTGTAAACCTTTCTATTGCTCCTAAAAGGATGAATGTGATCCTTGACAAACTCAGAATGTTTGTGTTCAAGATTTTTGTTTCCAGCAACAGTATTGCTCTTCTCACTGTCATTTGAGCATTCACCTTTAACAAAGTCAATGCCAATTTTGTCTTTGTTTAATTTCTGTTTGCTAAGCATGTCATTCAGTTTAAGAGTGCTTTCATACTTTTCGATATTCTTCCTAAGATCTACAATCTCATGTTTGAGTTTATGAATCTCCTGTTCTTTAAGACTTATGTCAAATCGAAGGCAATCTTCAACTCTCTTAGATTCTTCAAGTTGAGTTTTTAGAGAAATTATCTCAAGATTAGTGAGCTACTCTTGTGAGTTATCTTGAACAACATTATGTTTTTGAGCACATAGCTATTTCTTAAGTTTTCTCAACTCTTTTAGAGCACACTTCAGTTCTCCTTCATAGTCCACTTCACCTTCTTCAACATCATTGTTGTTTGTTTCATCTTGCTAAATGATTTCAGCCATGAAGATATTTTCATCTTGTTCATCTAGAGAGTCATTAGATTCAAAATCTGTTTCATTTTTGCTGAACAAACTTTTCTTCTTTTTGAAGTTCAATTTTTGTTTGGGTCTATAGGCTTTTTTCTTGGAAAACTTCTCAAATTTCTTGTTATCACTATTTGTGTCACCATAGGGACACTTTGCAGCAAAGTGACCTATCTTGCCATAGTTGAAGCATTTGAAGGTAATTTTTCCCTTATACTTTCCAGAACCCTTTTTGAGTTTCCTTACAAAATGGGATTCTTTAGAATCAAAAAATTCTGATTCAGAGAGCTCATCCCTTTCTTTCCTTTGAACATTAAATTCTGCTTCTTTTGTAGAGGTGTTGTTTTTACTAATCCTCATTTCATAGGTAGTCAAAGTTCCTTGTAAACTATCAAGGGTAAGCTGGGTAAAATGTTTCTTCTCTTCTAAAGTAGCTACCTTAGCTTCAAATTTTGTTGGCAAGGTTCTGATGACCTTGATTACAATGTCAAACTCCTTGACTTCTTCTCCCAAACCCTTCATAGCATTTACTATTTCATCAACTCTTAGAAAATAGTCAGCAACTTTTTCATCATCCCTCATTTTCAATTCTTCAAACTGATGTTTTAAAGTGAGGACTTTGGACTGTTTTACCTTTTTGTTTCCTTGGTAGATAGTTTCAAGTTTAGTCCAGATTTCTCTAGCAGAACTACAGTGCATGACTTTGATGAAGACATCTTTAGTCAGAGCACATAGAACAGAATGCTTTGCTCTTGCATTGGTCTCATATCTCTTCTTTTCATCAGAAGTAGTTGGAAAAGTAGCTGATACAGTGTACCCAGTCAATACTATGCTCCAGACATCAAGGTCTATAGAAGTTAAGTAAGTCTCCATTCTGATTTTCCAGCATAATCGGTTCCATCAAATAATGGAGCTCTAGTCATGGAGGTACCTTCATGAGCTTGAGACATTTTGAATAGACCCCAAGTCCAGAATCAATCCTAGGATGGAAAGACCTATCAGAGGACCCTAGGCTCTGATACCAATTGTTGGACTGAAAATACACTGAGAGGGGGGGGGGGGTTTGAATCAGTGTTTCTAACTTCTTAAACAATTTAAACTGAAACTGAAAAGAGTCATACACATGTTTTCATTTTTTAGTGATAGTGCCATTCACGTAATCAAATGCAATCATATAAACTGAAAATGAGTAATGTAACATTACATTTTAAAGCAGTAAAGTGCTGAAGCAAAAGAGACACAGAGACACAAGATATGTATAGTGCAAAACCCTCCTGGGGTAGAAAAACCACTCCTAAACCTGTTGCCTTTTTCAGGCTTTCATTTCAATAATTTATTTTGACAAAGCCTCAAAAGCTGATTTCTTAGCACCGACTCAAGGAGCACCAACCCCTTTGTTTAGAGACACCAATCTCAAGGAGTACCAACCCCTTTCTTGATTTTAAATAGATCATATAATAGTACAGAGGATCTCTCTATTTGACTTGGTTTTTGTCAAGTGCCTCTTGACAGACAATGTGTAAAACACTCAAAATTCAAGAGTGACTTTTCAGTGTTCCACCCACTATCAAGCCTTAAAACAGCTTGAGGAAAATCTTAACATAGTTACAATATAGTCTCATCAAACTTTTTTTCAATAATACATCTTTTCTTTCTTATCTCACTGTTTGATTTTCAATGTTTTCCCATACAAAAAACTACAAATCTGAATACCCACTGTGTTTTCCAACTTTCAGCATTATTGAACTAAAAGGACACTTTCACATCTCCAAAATAATATACCCTTGTTTCACATTTTTATTTTCTGTCATGATTGAACCCTCAACTCACTGTCTTTTTGGATTTTTCAGAAAACATCATTACAGATTGGAAGTATTACAACTGTTACTCGAATTTCACATTCCATAAAGTTATTGTAGGGTTGTTTTTTAGGTTACATAATGATTGTCAAGTTAGATCTAAAGTTGCAGTGTTCATGAAGGAGAGATTCTTTCTTTCTATTTAGGATAGAACAACAATGACCAAGAATAGAAGAGTGACAGAGCTTGTCTTCACTAGAAGCCTGCACATGCAGTGCTTAAACAAATGCAATGAGAGCACATCATTTAAAAATGAAATGATAACCATTTTCCTTGACTTGACCAGCAATGCATCATAAGTACTTTTAGCAAAAAGAAACCACCTTCAGATTTTACCCACAGGAAGTAATGAAGAATGCATATACCCAAAGAGATCTGACAAGTAAGCTGCAATGAAAGAGAGATAACTGAAACCCCAACCAACATGCAACCGAAAACCAATAACCAGGTATTTTAATAGTTACCCATACATTCTGGTGAGGCTGAGAGATAATCTGAGATCTATGTCCAATACAGTGACAGATAAACTTAACAAGCTGAAAGCATTTTGAAGTGTAAATGAAATACATTCACAAGAAATGTTATCCAAGAACCAAGATAACCACACACAAAGATTTGATGGTATTATCAATACCCATAACCAGAAAAACTAGATCCTTAATATAACTGACATGATAACCCTCAAAATAGATTGTTGTTCTGGAATTTTTATGAGAAGAACAAAAATGTTTTTCATTTTTCTGTTTTCAAATGAGAAAAGACATGGCATGAAATAACCTTTGCTGAGCTGAAATGGATTTGCAAACCAATCAAAGAGAAAATACCTGGAAAAATAAAATTGTTGTTCAAAGAATAGATTACCATATCTACAGAGGAGAGGAAAAACGGCCACAGAACCTTCCAAAAATGAGTTTGCAGCCTGTGGCTGAAGGAAGACACATGGAGCAACTTCTGTGGAGAGCTCCTGACTGCTCCCGACTGCTCCCGATCTGTTGTACAACAACAAAAACGCGAAAGGGAACCAAAAATGCCCAATGCAAAAGCTCCATGGTGGTGGCCAGAAAGTGGGCAACACAAAAACGTGAACCAACAAAAATGTTTTTTCCCTAACTTGCCACGGCAAACAAAAAAAATGAGTTCCTTTGTAAAAAAGAATAGCATTTGGAGTCCGTAAGCACAGATAATAATAAATCAAGGACTTATTATGCTCTTTGAAAATCGTGGGCTGATTTCAAGGTAATCATGCTGTCCAAAATAAAACTCATACGACATTTTCAAAATCCCAAGTAGATTGCCGACATAATAATGCCTTAAATAAATGTTTTTAAAATACCACCATTACTCACATATGTCGATTTCAAAGACTTGAAATTTTCCAAAAATCAAAGCTTAGGTCTCATCCAATGATATAAAAAAAATTGACCAATGCAATATGATTTTTAGTGTAACGTTCATTTCAATGACTTGAGAAGGTTAATGAAGGCTAACTTCATGTAAGGATCATAATGCCTTTAACTCAATAAAGATTACCCCCTTATAATATGCCAAACCCTGAATATAATAACTGATTTCCTTATATCAATTCCTTAATGCCAAATTTGCCAAGGGATGAAAACTGAGATGCTCAAAATAATAATAGGATTGATCCTCAAACCTATGTCACTGACTGAAGAAAAAGAAGTATACCTTGATGAATGTCAACTTGCATGTAACTAATCAAGCATAAGTAATCAACCTGATCAATGGAGAAAATAACCAGTAATAGATTAAGCCAGAAATGTATCACTTGATCAAATTTGTAATATAGACATGAAGTTAAACGATCAGATCCACCAAGATAATAAAACCAATGATGTGAGTGTACCAATCAAAATATGTATCAACTGAGAAGATAACCAAGATGCAAGATAATCAGAAGATGACATCAAGGACAAAAACATAACAAGAGGGATTCAACATGATAACACAAATCTAAATTACCTTTTAGTACTCTAAATTGAAAGGTTCTTATAGCGATTGTTCCTTAAATGTGAGAAATCTCTCAATGAATAATCATAATAATCTATTCACATTGAATGCATTTGAATATCTCTCCATATAGACAAATCATGCAAAGCACATATCAAGGTAGCTCAATGTGATAATAAAATTGACAAGAGTTAACAAATTTTAAATTTAGACTTTTTGAATGTCAACGTCAATTTTATGTAGTGCAAGATCAATCCCACATGTTGTATGATTGATCTTAGACAAAGAGATTTAAATTTTGAGGTGGTTAATGGATGTATGGATGTGAATGCATGCATAGGTGCAATATATAGATAAGGTATGTTAATGTGCATGGATAAAGATATCATAGATTCAAATATAAAGAATGAGTTTAAATGAAAACACGATGATGAATTAGGTTATCATGTACAAATTTTAATATTATGTATATAATTTACATCAATAAAGTATAAAAATTTGTATATACATAATAAGTACTCAAATTCTCATTAAATTAATAATTTAAATCAAATTTGAATTTTTTATATAAAAAGATATTACAATAAGGTGTTATTCATTTAATTAATAATTTTGAGAACATTTAAAAAAAAATAATAATATAACTATAATTCTTTTTAATTTGTTTAAAAAATTGATAACTCTAAAAAAATATTATTATTTCATCATCCACATGGTAATGAATATAAATGAATTGAGGAAATTCCTCATTCTTACTTTCTAAGAGGACAACATTATTTATTTTTCTATTAAGTTGTATGTAGATAGCAAGATGAATTATCTTTTTTAAAACTTCCATTTAATCATTATTAATTCATAATCCACATTGTAGTGGATATAAGTAAATTGGGAAAACTTATCATTATTACTTTCTAAGAGGACAACACTATCTATTCTTCTTTTAAACTAACATAATATGTTATTTTCAATACAATTAACATAATATGTTTGTTATTCAATTCATGTAATGAAAAGGAAATAAAGAACATTCATGAAAAAATATCACGATCACCCTTAATTTAAAGGTAGCTTGGCACCACAAAAATAAAAGTATTTTAATTTACTGTTAAGAACTTGGTATATATGTCATTGTACATGGAAGTTCTATTATTACATTAAATTAGAATCAGTGGGATTATCTAGGACCTAAATCTGTGTCAATTGCATCATTGATAGATAAAGTTGTGTTTGTAGATGCTAATGTTGATGTATGTAGTGGAACATTATTCTGTGTAATACTTATAATATAAGAAGGCTTTGTGTAAGTTGGTCGTAGAAGGGTTTGAAAGCATTGCATATACATTGATCATTGGTGGGCGAAGTGAAGGATCTGCCTGTGTACATAAAAGACCCACATGAATGTATCTCAAAACTTGCTCATTAGGAATACTTTGCATTAATGCTTTGTCAATCACATCCATAATATTTCATCCCTTGTAAGATCTCCATACCTGCATAAAAATGATTCATACTAATCTTCATAAAATATATAATTTTAGAATATTAGTTGTAATAACATATTTTATTTTTAGCTTACCCATTCTAAGAGACTTTGAAATTCAAGAGGCAATCTACTAAATCGCTGTTCTTTCTTCCACATTAATTTCTAAAATGACAATACCAAAACTATAGATATCAGCTTTGGCAGATAGTTGCCCTTTTAGAGCATACTCTGGTGCCATGTAACCACTGCATAATCACAAAGAATTATTAGACAATTTCACTTAAACAACAATCTTGAAAACAATTTAAATTTTTTTTGGTGTAGAAGATAATTTAAAATTTAAAATAATTTGCAAAGGAAAAACAAATAACCATAATTCTTACAGTGTTCCCGCAACCCTTGTGTTGACATGAGTCTCATCTAGATGAAACAACCTTGCTAAACCAAAATTTGATATCTTTGGTTGCATTTTCTCATGAAGCAAAATATTGCTTGCTTTCATATCCCGATGAATGATCCGTAACCGAGAATCTTCATGCAAATATAGAAGCCCACACGCTACTCCAAGTATGATGTTCAATCGCTTCAACCAATCAAGTTCTTTGCTCCACTACGGATCTATATTCATACCTCCAAATAAATGATTTATGACTTTCACTTAGTTGGCCTAGACAAAGAACAAATATTGTATCACACTAATTTTAAATTCAGGCAGAATAAACCTACGAAATAGTATTTTGTCAAGGCTCTTGTTGGACAAGAACTCGTAAACAAGCAATCTTTCTGATCCCTTTGCATAACATCCAAGTAAATTCACAAGGTTACGATGGTGAATTCTTGCCACCAGCTTAACCTCGTTTAGAAATTGCTTCTTTCCTTGCAACGATTGAACCGAAAGTCTCTTTACTGCTATTTGTGTTCTGTTTGGCATTGTGCCCTGACATAAAATAAAACACATAAATATGTGAAGAAGCACCAGAAATCTGAATTAAGTAAAATACTGCTTCAAATATGTTTGTGATAAATTAATTAAGGAAAAGGGCTCTCAGAGGATAATCATGAAGATCAAGGTAGAGACTGCTAGCACATAGAAAATCAAATAATAGAGAAATCATAATCAGCCAGAAGTAAAGAAGAGCTCTAGTAAGAAGAAAGAGAACAAATAGCTAGCATCGAGCAGAAGTAGACAGAGCTGCTGAAGCCAAAGACCTGAATAAGGAGAGCCAAACAACCAGCATAAATAGAAGCAGAGGGAACCATAATAGAAACGCTAAAGTGCCAGAGGAAACCATAACACTCAGCAAAGACATGAGCTTGAAGCAATGAACGCTGGAACAGAGACAGGGCAAGGGCCAATTATGACAAGTAGAAGCTGCAAAGCAAGTGATCTTAGAGGCATAAACAACCATAGTGTAAAGTGTGAAAATCTAAAACTCAAAATTTTGACAAAACTTTAAATAATTTCATTTATATTCAAAAATAAGTCAACACTTCATTCATTTAGACATCATAAAAATCAGTCGATTCCAATTTCCACGACTTAAAGTTGATAAATAGATTCAATATACATTTCCAGTTAAATACATACACATGTCATAATACACGACATTGATAATAATACAAAGAAGTTGTAACATAAGTTACAATTCAAGACTTAGGCATTCAGTCGTCTTAAGCTCTTCAATACATAATTAAAGAATACATAAAACATAAATGAAGATGACATTCTTTGATCTTTAATCCAATCACATATCTTCAATAATGAAGATGAGAACAAGGATTAGGCACTTTTTCCGTCCAACCTCGAAGCTTATGCTTCCCCAAAATTTTTTAGTCATTCAAAGAATACCCGACCCAGCACAAATCGCTTAGCAAAAAGAAGTCGACAAGCAGGATGGAATCTGGTGCGTACCTAGTATAACTAGTAAAACCACAAGCATTTTCATTTTTCTAAATCATTTAAGAAACAAGCAAGTTCGATACTAGGATATGGTAGAGAGTTCAATAATTCCATCTATTTCAATGGTCCTTATGTTACTTGACCAAGTAGAATGTCATGCACGACAAATAAAGCAGTTTTGGAAAAGCAAAGCTACACTCTCTACTAACCCATATTCGACATCCATCCTGGAAGGTAACTTTCCCAAAAACATAACATGCACAACCATTTATCAAGCATGCATGGTCTAAACAGTCAAATACAATCTTTTAAAAACAGTAAAACTGAAAACCTGTTTGAAGCGAAAACAGTTAAAAAGTTGTTTCTTTTTCATTGTTTAATTCCATAAAAGACATAAAATTAATATTTAAATTGAGTAAATTAAATAATCAAGAATAATGAAGGTGTATCTCCAATATACAAATTAAATACATATAAAAATAGTCATAAAAGAGCACACATTCACTCGTTATTCTACTCATCTATTTAGTACTATTCAAGTTCGTTTTTGTTGTTTCTAAGTAAATCGTATTTAAATTTAAATAGTTTATTTTCTGTTTTACACACTTTCAAAAATAAATAATAACTTTTTTTTTTTAAACAGAATTAAAATAACTCATTTTTGTTTTTGTTTTGACTATTTTGAGCTTTGTTTGCAATTTTTGCTAAGTTTAATCTCTATCTTGAAATTTCGTTTTAAAATTTAAAGGATATTTTTCTCAAAAATATCTTGTCTAGAACATTTTTAAAGTGCTTTTAAATCAGAATAAAACAATCATTTTCTATTTAAATCTAAATGTAAATGGTGTTTTTCTGTTTTGAATTCTCTTCCTATATTTTAATCAGCTGTTTTTATTTCATGATTTCAGTCAAATTCTTCTTAAGAAAATCTTGTGTTTCCAAATTCAATCCTATTCTCGAAATTGAATAAAAATAATCACAGTTTGATATTATAAGCTCAACACATGTCGAAATAATAGAAATAGTTTTTTTTTTTAAATCAACATACTAACATATCTATTTCATTTATCTTTCTCTATTCATGTTTTTGTTTTTATAAATTTCAAGATCCTACCTCTTTAAATTCTCTGATCTGGAAATTGATTTTTTTTGTTTGTGTGCCTCCTCTGTATTTTCTGTTTGTTAATCCTCTGTTGCTTGTATTTTTTGAATGTCAGGCATATTTCTGTTTATTTGATCTGCTATTCTCCTATCTCCTTCTCCTCTCTCTCCCTTGCCTTCCACCTATGCTGACACACTTGAATTTTTTCTGACCCAAGCCCTATATTCCTCCTTCCTTTGCTCCCTAAGTCCCCTTGCTACCTGGGCGCATAAGGAGAGTGTGATCTCCTCGAAAGGCCGTGCCTATTCTGTTGTCCAATGCGTGGGGTGTGATGAGACATGGGGAGATTTCTTCTCTTTGCGTGCCCCTTCCAACCTCCTTAACAAGTTGTGTGGGATGTGAATGGAGACTCCTCTCTGCCTGCACCTTCCTTTCCTACCTTCTCTACTGTGGTTGACACCTTCCTCCTAGCTGCATGGACGTCCTCCCTACTGGCTATGTAGCATGCAAAAAATTCTTTTCCCTGGCCTTTGTCTACCTCTTATCACCTGCGTATGTGATGGTGATTGTTTACCACTGTTTCCAATAGAACAAACTCCCTCTTGGCCGCGCGTACGGTGAGAAAGTAAAAAAGCATCCAAAAATAATAACTGCAAGTTTATAAATTTTGTGTCCCTCTCCAATTTCGAAATTCTTCCAGACTCCTACTTCTTTTTCCATGCATTCCTTTTAACAAGAAATGAGATCCCCTATTTTAGATTGATCTCCAAATCAATTTTTGAAATCCATGTTTCCAAATTTTTTGATTGCTTTTCATCTCGATTGAAGATATTTCTTTAATTTGTTAACTGAAGTTTCATTGAATGAAAAGTTCAATTTGTATGTGAATTCGTTTTCTAAATTGTTTTCAATTTGTTTCTAATAACTCCATTTAGCTATTTGTTCAATTTCTGAATTTAAATCTTTTCTTCTTTCATATTTTCAATTTAAAACAATTAAATTTATAAAACATTTTATTCATTTAAATCTTATTAAATTCTGAAATAAAAGCCAATTCCATTTAAATTTTGAAATACATACATCTTATTTTCAAACAATAATAAAATATATAAACGAAAAATCCAATCATTTAATTTAAATTAATTTCATCAAATGCAACCAAATCGTCATTTTAAATCAACATGTATTTTTCACAATTTTTTGAGAAATTAAATTAAAACTAGATTTAAAACTTGCAAACACGATAACACAAAATGCATTAAAATATTATCTAAGTGAGTGTGTGAGATTCTGCCTTATTTATAAACGTCTAACGGTTAAACAACTCTACCTGATCGTTGTTCTCGCCTTCAATCACATTCACCTGTTCCTGCATTCATTTGCACTCGATTTTACATTAGCAATGACAAGTCCCAAATTTAAATAAAATGCATTTCGAATTATTGTAATTGCATTTAAATTTCAACTTCATTTCAATTTGAATTTCAATTTAACTTTCATTAAAATAATCAATTAACTTTAATGTAAATAGCGACATGATGATTACTAATTGCATTCAATTAATCAAATGAAATCTATATGTGACATCAGAGAATCAAGAGTAAGGATATTTGAAGCAGAAACAGGGTTTAGGCCACCAAGGCACCAATTTCAAGTTATAAGCAAACTCCAAACCACAGAGAAAGTTGATAGTGAGCAACAGCAAGAAACAAAAATAATCCCCACTCGATACACAAAAATGGGTAGAAATTATTTGTGGCTTGAGACCTAGTAATCAATCAAAAGATCAATTAACCCTTCCCACAGAAGAGATATCACAGATTAGGTTCCTCCCCGTTAAGCATAGAATTGGATCTATAATTTGCTAGAAGATCGGCAAAGCAGTTTATCTCTCTGTATAAGTGACTAAAAGTAAGATATCTGAGTAGATAATCTTATAGACTAGATAATTTTTACCAAGTTTTACGAGATAACACATCCGAGTAAACATATGAACAAGTCTATGTAAAACAAATGAGTGTAGATATGTGAAAATCATGCAATGTGAATAGATTTGTTTCAAAATCAAAACAAAATAAAATAAAAGAAAACATTAGATGTCCAATTTGTATGGCCTCAAGACTTATTCCAATCTTTCATTCATATTTTCTCTATTTCCAAAAACAAACAAAATAAAGTACTAAAATAGGCTTAAAAAATGGATAAGTAACCTTTTTTAATTTAATAGTCCTGTCTAAAACAAGAAAACATAATCGGTTAGGGTCATGTTACCTTGTATACAATGCCAAATCCTCCCTGTCCAAGCTTGTTATCTTCATGGAAATTTCTAGTTGCGGCCTTGATGTTTTCCAAATTAAAAATTATCTTCTCCTCTCGGCTAAATGCCGAGTCTTCCTCTCTATCTAGTTTCTCTGGATAAGTAATGAAACAGGTGGAAAAAAAATTACAAATTTGTATCTCACTAGAAAGATTCTTTCTCACCACAATTTGATGATAAAGAAGCGAAAAGTTCTTGAATCCCTTAAAATACCCTTACTAGCAAAGAATCCCTTAAAATACCCTTACTAGAAAAGAATTTTTTTGAGACAAATGTATGACAAATTCAATAAAATCTCGCTGCCAAAATAGCTTTCCTTAAGAGGGCTGGCATCCATGACACTGACTTGAATTTTATTCTGATTGCAAACAGGCATAACAGTAGCATGAACAATAAGCCACTGACAATACCCAAAATTATACCTTTTTTGTTTGGAGATTTTTCTACATAGTAGGTTAATATGCATATTAACTTCACAAAGCAAAATAAATGCTATTTTGGTTATTTAGAGATTATCAAGGAATAATCAAAATGAACTAGAAACAACATTTATAGCAGACATAGTATATATAAGGGATTTATCGGCATGACTTAGAATTGATTTGGGTTTTGGGTTGGTTTGTAATAGGTCATGCGGATAAACCTTGTATTAAATATTGTCATCGCATTCCTCTTCTATGGAATTTGTTAGCAAAAGCATACTAGGGTAATTAAAATTAGCTTGTAAAGTAATTGGTATGCATACTGCTAGGTGTTGGAGATGATAACGGTGGTTATTGAATCGGTGGTGGAGAAAGCAGTTGGAGGGTAGACGGCGGTGGTGGAGGGGCAACATTAAAGAAATTGTACATTTTGTACGAGCAATACAACTTCTGGAGTAGGTCACTCCTCCTTGAAAGGTTCCATTGTCCGTCAAGGTCACACTTAACAGATAACGAATTGCATTTGTTAAGCATATTTTGCAGTCCTCAGCAGAAGTCAAATCCCTCCAACACTGAAGTAGACCGTTTGTTTGATAAAATGTAGAGGTAGTTGTTGATCCAGAAGAATATAGAATTGGGGATCGAAGGGCTTCATCTGACAGATTTGAGAAAAGCTCCCTAATTGCCATGCTAAACACGTTAGGCTGATCTGTAACCTTCCCTAAATTGTAAAAAACCCTTGAATTGGTATCTAGCATTCCGAGGAAGGAATACGTCTCGTAGCGTATGAAGCACTTGTCCAGGAAAGTTCTACCTCCTCTGGCATTTCCACAACTCTGACGAATGGTGGTATTTGTGTTTTGTGAACAACTAAGACATTCCTCCATAGTTGTGTAACCATAAACTATGTATGGACTTTGGCCGTAGACAAAAGTATTAAACTGTAGACACGTAAAATATACATGCATCTGATTTTGATCCTACTAACATCATTTCTTTTTGAATTATACTATCAACTTATCAACACCTTTCATCCTTTAATTAAAGAAATCATTATTTATTTAATTAAGTTTTTTTTTTTTGCTGATTGAATTAATCAATTTAATTTAATTAAGAATCATCAATCCCTTTTTAATTAAATAATTTATTTAATTTAAATTAAATCTCTAAAGTCCTCTTATTAAATTGAATAAATTAAACAGTATTTGATTTAATCTAACATTATCCCCTTTAGTTAAATAAATGAAAATCATTTATTTAATTAAACCCTTCCTCTTAATTTGATTTAAATCAATTCATAAATTTAAGTCTAAATTGTCACATCTCCTAATTCTTCATTAAATTAATTAAGCTTTGATTAATTTAATCTTAATCTATGTTACATTCTCTAGAGAATGCAACTTGCACAATAAAAAAATTACTTTCATTTATTTAATTTCTATTTTCTCTCAACATGACATCAAAAGGGAATATTCCCTCACATTTGAATTCAAATTCAAATGGGCTTGGTCCTTCCAACAAGGCATTCAATGCCTCTTACATGTCCTTGTGCATTGAGCCAAGTGACATTAATTTCATTTATCTTTCCCTCTCACATGTCACATTCAAATTTCAAATTTGAATCTAATGACATTTATCATGCACATTGACCAAAATGTGCTCATTTCTCAACCAATCACATGTGGACAAGTGGCCTCTTCTCATTGGTTGGTCTTTTGTCCCACATTGTTCAATTTCACTCTCTCTTCCATTTTGGAAATCTAAAAATGAGAGACTCTTCATCTCATTCTATCATCCACAATTTGAGCAAACTTAGTATACTCAACTTCATCCTCATCCACAATCATATGCAAAGTTAATCGCTTCACATTGAGAGCCAATTTTGCCTATTTTAATCAACCATTAATCATCTTCTAAGATTTGCAACAAGGTTATGCTCAAATCTCTTTGAGGATTTGACCATTTCTCAATCACACACCATTGCTACTTAGGAATTGGGAAAGGGCCAATTGCAACACTTCATTGGCACCAATTCCCCCATAAGATCATCATGCTATTAGCTTAATTAGGATTGAATCTCTTTTATTTAAAGTTTATTGTGTTCTTCATTTCTTAAATTAGTTTGAATAGATGGATTTTATAGGGAATCTCTCATACTTGTTTACATGCATGTGATCTAACAACTAATGTGTTTTGTTGCTCTTGTGCTTCTGCAGGTCTAGGGGTTCACATAAACCATTTGATGATAATGTATTGTTGTCAAGATTCTTCATAACTATGTTCAAATTACTCTCAAACTTAGCGCTTGCAAAATTATTACTGTCCCATATTTTCGTTGAGTTGAAAACAATACATAATAAGAGCACAACATAGAACAACTATGAATACTTTGCATTGTAGGTGATCTGCATGTTGTTTTCCCCTCAGGTATTCTTTCGAAAACCAGCCTTAAAGTAATGTGAAGGTAACATTTCATTGATTTCTTCAATTTTTAAGATGGAGGAGATTTTACCTAATGGACCACGTGGACTTTAGCCCATCCGCACATTTAGTGCCATTTAAAATATCCCTGACAAAAAGCGTGTAAGATTCTCAGCATTGCAACGTGATGCATTGAAAAGTTATTGGGTTTTAAAATAGGGTATGATTAGAGCTCATAAATCTAGGCACTGTAAGTATTGAGATTCATAGCTTAGTGACTATTTATTTTAGGTCGGCCAGTATTAGGTAGGGAGAAGTAATTGAAAGTGGAACATGGATGGAGATGTTACCCGATGGACCATGCGGAAATTCTAATAATGAATTGTTGGTGTAAAACAATTCAAGTGGGTATTATTGAATAAATGTGTAGGTAGTTGATGGCCATGAACGTATCAGCATGGAAGAGCATAAAACTTGTAGCCCTCCTTTCTGTGTAAATTGACTGTGTAGCCTTTTTTCCATATTAGAGTGGAAGATAAAGTACTTGACCTTATTGTGATAACATTTTGTAAAAAGCCAAAGCTTTTTAATATGTGATTGAAGTAAAATAAGTATTATATCTATTTTAAAAAATTCTATAGAAAGTATGTGGATATTTTTTTTATTTTTTTTGGAGATGTCTATTTTAAATCATTTTTTTAAAGATATATATGTTAATAATAAATATTATATTATAAGGATTTTTTTAATCATGGGATTTAAAAGGCATATATGTTAGTAGTGTCTATAATCAAAGTTTGGAATGTATAAAATTGTTTTTTGAAGGGGTATAGAAGGAAGAAATATTCTTGTGATTGTTATATAATATATTTTTTACAATCATTGTTGTATATCCTTACATGATTATATACTAAGAAACTTAAATGATAGTCGTAAAAGACCTATGATAGTCTTAAGAGACCTATGAAAGTTATGTGAGACTTATAACAATCCTAAGAGACTTGTGACAGTCCTACGAAACTTATGATATTCTTGAGAATCGTATGGCAGTCTTGAGAGACCTATGAAAGTCCTAAGAAACTTACGATAGTTGTATTTTCTTCATTTTTCTCACTTTTTTTTTATGAGAAACTTTAATAACTGGTTTGTATGACCATCCCCTGGTTATTATAAGTGTTTTAGCATGTGATTGTATGAGTTTAAGTGATTTCAATGATTTTCAAAATCTTTCAAAAGTAGTTTTAAAGGTTATAATAGTAGTTTTAAGATTAGATTGAGATTTGTGTGTGAGATTGATTTTCTTTGTTGTATTGTGATGGAACTAATCTCTGTCTTATTCATGATATATATAGGATTCGTCATCATTCTAAGGAAATGAGAAAAGACTCTAACATCAAATGAGTGTGAAGTCGAGAATGTGTAGAAAAGAGAAGGAATGAGGCTACTTCATGAACTTAGGAAATTGAACACCATAGAATAAGACATATCCTTGTTTCCAATTGAAGAAGAACATGAAGCATCCACTCAAGGTAAAAGAGATAATAATTTTGTGACATAAAGGCAACAAATGCAAAACCTTCATACAATAAGGAATTCAAATCCCAAAGTTGGAGGCACACCATATTTTGTATCTCAAGTCAAAATTACTTCTTCATTCACATCTCAAGTTGGAGACGCATCATCTTTCACATCCCAAGTTGAAGGTACACCATATTTTTAATCTCAAGTTCAATGTACATCATGTTTTCCATCTCAAGTTGAAGTTATGCCATCTGTCCCATCCCAACTCTTAGATAAATTTTCCATTAACAATACCTCCTATAATTTTGCATTGAAAGCCTAAGTTTTTAATTAATATTAACAAAAAATGTTTTGAGACCAAAGGTTGATAAGATTCCAAAGCATACTTACCAAAATTATGCCAATAAGATATGGAGATTATTTTCTTTTGAATTAAATTAAAATGAAAGATGTCAAATATTTTTTGAAATAATGAGAAATCTAAAATTTAAACGCATCATGAAGATTCTTGGTCTAGGAGCATCAGATGATTCAAGTATAATATATATTATAAAGAATCTGATGAATGCATATGAGAGTGTTGGTTCCACCTTATGTACCAAAGATAGTAATGTCACACAATATGGCATTACATCAACAATATTAAGCAATAAAATAAAGAAAGCTTGTTTCAATATAAAGATAAGTCACTCGTTGAAAATAAGTAGAAAAACACTTATTAGAATATTATTTTATCTATTTGTAATGTTTCATTTACAATGTGAAATTGACATCTATCTATAGGTTTGATTTGGATATTTATAAAATTCTACTATTTAATTAATTAATTTATGTCTATTCCTCCCCCCTTTCTTCTATCTTAAAGATAGTGATATTTAAGAATACCTTAGGAGGTTACCATTTTTTCCTACAAAACATGTTGTAATAGATCAACCCATAGAAATATATGTACAAAAATTGAAAATAATACACTTGAGATAGGAGTATGCTTCTAGAATATTTGTGTAAGTCTAGAATCCTTTCAGTACATTAATTAACATGTTGTAATGCCTTAGGAAGAGAGAGAACTTTTGAATTCTAGATCAATGCATGGATGTAAAATAAATAATAATAAATACATTTGAATATTAACACATAGCATCAAATTATGAAAAATATGTAACTAATTGAACAAATATGAGAAAATAAAGCAAGGGAATTAGCAAAAATTTGAATTTGAATTTTAGAAAGGAATATGTGCAACTTTGAACCACACTAAGGGCAAGTGCACAAAGATGAGGGGCCAAAAAAGGGTCTAAAGTGGTCATTTATTTTTTAAATTAGGTTAATTTAGATGAGAAATTGAAGATAGTTACACTAAAAAATTTAGGATGCAACATAAACAAGAGTCATAGTGCTCTAAATTTAGTTTCTAAACTACTATGTTTTTAAAAAATATTAAAGATTAAGGGGTTCAAAAAGGGGGGCCACAAAAATTGGTCTTGTTTCTTTCAAAAAACTATAACATAGCATCTGGTGTGGCCCCTTAAAATGTTAACTTTTTTTAGTATTTTAAAAATTGATTCAATGAAAAATTAGCTAACACCATGTAGTTTATCCCCAATTTTTTTGATAAAATTTTAATGAATACATATAATTTTTTACTAATTTTCAATGTGGACACATCCTAAAAAATATAAATTTGAGTGTGTTTCCCATATTTTTTTTGAAAACTAATCGAAAATCAATTTTTTTAATATGTGTAGAATGGAGTCTAGTTTCTAAAAATGTAATTTATTTGAAATTTCAATAAATGATTAAAAAATAAAGTAAAATACACCAAACATTGGTTTTTTTTTCAAAAGGATACACCAACAAAATAAATTAAAGATGAAAGACTTAACATATTAATAATGCAAACTTTTAGATTCAACTGTGCACGCTTATTTGATTGACATTTCAGATCACACTCAGTGATCCATCATCAAGAAGAGGAAAGTGAAGAATTTGAGTGCAGATATGGCCTTAAAAGGAGGAAGAGGTGAGAGAGAGGGGGGGTAGAACAATTAAAAATAATAAAAAAGGTGGACAATGAGCAAACAAAGGTGTCCCAAATGCAAATAAAATAGAGAAACAACATGAGTTAACATACTCAAAATGTGAAAAAATTACACGGTTAGTGTTGATCACCAAAGCTTGCACCTCTATGATAGTCTTATGGGAAATTCAGCGAGTGAGGGACCAATTTGTGCCTCATTGAATACCTTTGAGATTTTTATAGAAAGCCAACTCTTCTCTGAGTTTGGGGAAAAGGTGGAAAGAAATGTAAACATAAAACATGAAAAGTGGCGATGCACCAACACTTCTACAACATTTCAAAACCCAAGGGTAAGTGCAATAAGTTGAGTCCATAAAACATGGAAGTTTTTTCCTTAGCCAAAAAAACAAAATTGGCATTGTAAAAACGGGATGCCGATTTTTAAAAAATGAAATCTTGTTTAGCTTTGGGAACCCAAGCCTAAATTCCAAATCGGATCCCATTTGTAAAAGTGTCTTGAACCGACAAATGCGAAATGAGATCTCGATTATTACAAAACGAGATCTGAATTTGTAAACATCAAGATCTCGTCTTAAGATAGTATTTTAAAAAATAAAAATGAAAGTATAGTTCATTCACAAACATCACATGATCCTGAATTGGAAAGGACAACAACGATAGCATAACAATTTTCAGGTGCGCCTCCACCCCTTTTTTTTTTTGTTTTTTCATGTTTTCTTGAATTTTTTAATACAATAATAGGTGCTAGCATGTTTTTTTCCAATTTATTTGCCGGTTTATCTATTTTTTATTTCCTTGTAATAGTAGAAATGATGATTTGTAGAAGTAGATGAAAAAATGGAATTGAAATCCTAAAAAATATTGAATATAACGAAAAAAATCAACCTTAAATTGTATGTTAAGAACAAAATTTAGCTTTTGAAACCTAAATTGTTCAATCAAAGCAAAAAAATTGCATTTCAAAACCCTAAATTGAAATTAAATAAAAAAATTGCATTTTAATTTAACCCTCATTTCTTTTTGAAACCCTAAATTCAAATCAAACAAAAAAATGGATTTGAAAATCCTAGTTTGAAATGAAACAAAAAAAATTGCATTAAAAACCCTAATTGCTTAGATTGAAACCCTAAATTGAATTCAAAGATTTTTTTTACTAAAACCCTAAATTCAAATCAAACAAATCATTTTAAATTTGAAAACCCTGATTTTGAGCTCAAGAATATTTGATAATGGAAAAAATTCATTTGCATTGCTTAAATGTTTAAAATTTTATTTTCATTGTATGGAGAAAATAATATGTTAAAATTTACTTTCAATGTTAAATTATAATTAGATTAGAAAACAATATGTTAAATATTAGTTTACAATTCATAAATTATCAATGTTTGTTTACAAATTTAGTTAGCAAATTCCTAAATCCTTGTACAATCCATTTCTAATTGTCACTTAATTAGATAATATTTGCATTCATTTATATTTTATGATTTGATCTCTCTTATTCATGCCTTGTTTCCATTTCTTGTTTGCATGTGTTGTCTCTTGTCTTTCGACAATCCTAACACTCATTCTAGTCAATTAAGTGTTAATCAGGCTTCTAGTTTAGTCTAAAATCTCAATTTGCACTAGTTACCTAGACACTAAAAGAATCTAAATATTGTTCTTTTCTTTCTTTTAGGTTCTTTCATTCCAAACAATCCATAATAAAATAAGATTCAACATTAACTAATTTTATTATACATTTTATATCATAAAATTTATTTAAGTGGGAAATATTAATGAAAAAATTATTAAATAAAATAATCTTATATTCAATAAAAAATATCAAGTTAAAATATACATAAAATTCAATCTTAATAATACATAATTATGTGTTTCTATTATGGAAATAATCAGTCTATTCATAAAATCAAAAATATTCATAAACTAGTCAGTCTATTACCCTAAACCGTAAACTGATGTCTTTAAGGGGTCCTAATATGACATTTCTTAAGGGGATCAAAGAAGTTCTCAAAATTTGGTGAAGTTTCCCAAGGCAACCAAATTTAACAATAATAAGATCGTGGAAGATTATATGATTGATATATATTGGTACATTATTTACGTATGAATAATTTGAATCCAAAATATATTAATAGTTAACATATATACCTATATTGATATATGTTTTTTAAATTTATATAATTATTTTTATAAGAAAAATTTATTGCTATAGACATATAAACATATATTATCCAATGCTATTTAATTATTTTATTATAAGAAAACTATTTGTCATTATGGATTGTATTCATATTGTGAATATGATACATTTACAACTAGATTGAACACCTAGGTTAAAGTTAATAATTCAAGAGAGTTCTTTCTTTAAGAGGTGCCATTATAATTAGTACAATTTTATCCTGGATAATTATTTCCACTAAGTTCCCAATCTATGTGAATATTACAAACAATATAATCACTTTTATTTTACACTTCAAAGAAAACCTTTAACACATACTTCTACCCAACAACATTTGCACCAAAAAGAGAATATCTGTGAAGAATATTTGATCCTTTCAAAATAATTATCTCATCTTTTAAACCAATTCAATTTCCTCCCTATTTTATTTTCCCAGATATAGTTTTTCCAATCTATTTCACTAAGAGGAATTTTTTGAAAATTCCTGAGAGTGAGAATGATGGTGGCGATGATCCTGAGGACGGCAAAGGTTTCCCCTGGATCGTGGTTGGCCTTTCCCCTAGTGGAAGGTTGTGTTGGCTTCAGTGGCTCTCCTGCATTTGGTCTGGGGTTGTGGTGCTTGATGTTGATTCGAGTATTGTAAGCCTGATTGCGGTGTTCGCCCCTTCTGTTCCAATTGCTTGCGGCTCTCCTATGAGTCTATTTTTTTACTATGTGTTGTAGGTTGAGTTTACTCCCTTCATTGCTAGATTCAACACCTGTGTTTGGTGTTTGTGTACGGGAGTGCTTTTTTCCTCCCCTTGTGTTTTTAGGCCCCTTCCCTGTGTGTTCTGTGGTGTTGTAGAGGGCTTCATGGGTGGCAAGATTTATATGGTGTTGTTGAGCAGGAAACGACTTGGAGCGGGAAATTTGAAATTTTTTGAGGTTGTCGAATCTAAGGATGATGTTGGCAACATAGATCATTTTTTGTTCATGGTCTGGTGCTCTCCCCTGTCAATGTTCACCTCTACTCTAGACGGGATTGGGAGTTTCTCCCTTTGTTTGGTTTTTATGGGTGACGTGTGTTGGCCCTATGCCATTTCTGAGAACGTTGGTGTTTTGAATCAGGTGTTTGGGCTGCAAGATGGTGTGGGTTGGTCTTGCTTGACCTATGTGTTTTTGACCAATGTGGTGTAGAAACCTGTCATTTTTGCTCCTCTTTCCTCTACCAGGGCTGGCCTGTCTCATTCAAGGTGGGTTAATCTGCATTGGAGGGTGGTTTCTATTGTGTGGGGGTCTCCCTACTTGGATCATTCTGGTGTGTCATGTGGGCTAGGAGCCTATGTTTTTTGTGCTAGGAGGTGGTGGGATGTTGTTGCCTTGTCTCCTACCATGGCTATGCAGGGTGTCTCTGCTCCTGGCCCTGTGTGGGTGTCGTGGTGGTTGAGTGTAGACACGGGGGGTGATATTATCATCCTCTTTTTTTGGGACTCAGGAGAAGTTTCTTGTCTCCTCTAGAGGCTAAGTTGTGGTGTTGTTTTGGCCTTCCTTTGGCTAATGTGTTGTGTTTGTTTCCTTAGTGCTAGGGTTCTAGATTCCTTTTTGGAGCTCTGTTGTGCTATTGATTTGGACTCTGGTTTTGGGTCCTCTCCTACAACGTTGGTTTTACTATGGGTTGCTCTTTGGCTTGATGGTGGTGTTGGGACTGGTGGGGACTTGTGGTCTTCCATGGTTGTACTCTGGTTAAAGTTTGTGGGGCTCTCTTGGGTGGCTGCCTTGAGCCTTTTTTGTTTGACCCAGATGGATGGGAGTTTTAATTTTTTGAACGGGATGCTTTCGTTGTCGCCTGGGTTACCTTTGGATGTGATGGCCCTCCTTTCTTCGGTCACTTCTCTTTGCCTTGTCCTTCAACTAGCTTCTTTTGAGGTGAAGTTTGCTTCTATTGAGGGGGAGGCCTCTCCTTTTGAGGTGGAGTTGGTTGTTGTTGTGATGGTGGAGAGTTCTCCCCCCTCTTATGAGTTCCTATTGAGCTGGAACCTGTTTGAGTGGGAGACCGATGGCCCTAGTCTGGATGGTTTGCATCTTGTCTACTCCTTTAGAGGGGAGCCATCTCCTATTGAGGTGGAGTTTGTGTTGGTTCTCCAAGTGGGTTGGTGTTGTAAGTTGGTTGTTGCTCCTCTTGCTTCAGCTTTGTTCTCCTTTTGTGACTGGGAGACTGGTGTGAGGGGGATCTGTTGTGGTTTACCTACTGCTATGCTTGGGTTCACACATTTTGATGGCCCTCTTGGTGCTACTATGGGTGATTCTTACCCCTCCTTTGGTAGGAATATGGTTGGCTCAGGTTTGAGAGGTAATTCTACTCTAGCGCAGTTGCTACAGGTGATTTGTAGATTGGTTAGGTTTTGGAAAGACCTTGGGGCCTGTTGTATTGTTGGATGCTTAGGGTTGTTGCTTGCTCTAAAGTTTCAGTTACTCTTGGTTCAAGTGCCAGGTTTGGGTTACTTAGTTGTCTTTGTGTTGGGACTACTTTTGGTTCTGAGTGTCCTTCCTTACTTAGTCATTTGGTGACCTTGTGCTGTTGGTGTTCCTACTGTGTGCTATGATGGTTTGGTTGGTGATTTTTCCTTGTTGTTTCGATGATACCTTAGCTCTGTAAAAGGTTCTTGGTCCTTTCAAAACCATGCGTGTCTTTCTTGGCCCCTGTGGCTCTTTGTGTAAAGGGTACAACACCCTGTAAATGTTGCTTAACTTTTCAAAAACAATGTTGTATAATACCATGTCCCTACCTCCTTTTCTTGCAATGCATATTTACTAGCATTTAACAACTTTATGTACATAATTCACAATTTAGACATAGGTACTCCCAAATAATTTTGATTCTATCGAATTCCATTAAAAACTATGATTGATGACTCTCCACAATCAGATTCCAACTCTTGCATATAAACCTAAAAGAAACATTCAAAAAGAAACCAATATGACCACAAGCTCTCCTCCCAACCATTAAATAATTTGAATGATATTTCATGATCTAGGTTGGTAAGTCGAAACAAGAGCTATCTCAATCAACTATTCCACAACAAAATTTTGTTCACTAACTTTAAAGTCCATTATTCCAAGGGCCACACAAACTTCACCCTACGTTCCCTAAATCCTAAACCCTAAAGCATTCATTTTGTCCAAGGACCTTAAAATGAAATTTGGTTGCCTTAGGCAAGTCCACCAAATTTTATTTCCTTAAGCCATGTCATTTTCTCCTAGGACCTTACTACATAGATCCCCTTAAGCCATCCTATTACCCTAAACCCTAAACTAACTTTAAACCCTAAACCCTAAAGCCATCATTTTAATCTAGGCCCTTAATGAAATTTGGTTGCCTTGGTAAACTTCACCAAATTTAATTCACTTGAGGCATATCATTTTGTACTAGGAACTCACTAGACATAGATCCCCTTAAGCCATCCTATCACCCTAAACCCTAAATCAATGTCTTAATGGGTCCTAATATGACATTTCTTAAGGGGATCAAATGAGTTTTCAAAATTTGGTGAAGTTTCCCAAGGAAACCAAATTTAACAATAATAAGATTGTTCAAGATTATAATATGAACGTGATTTTATGATCTAGGTTGTTCAATTTATGGTTTAGGGTGATAGGATGGCTTCAAGGGATCTATGTCTAGTAAGGTCCTAGGACAAAATGACATGGATCAAGTGAATAAAATTTGGTGAAGTTGACTACGACCTTAATGAAATTTGGTTGCCTTGGGCATCTTCACCAAATTTTATTCACTTAAGCCATACCATTTTTTACCAGGACCTTACTACATAGATCCCCTTAAGCCATACTTTAGGATGTCTTGAGTGGTCCTAATATGACATTTCTTGAAGGGATCAAATAACTTCTCAAAATTTAGTGAATTTTCCCAAGCCAAAAAAATTTAATAATAATAATATCGTGCAAGATTATAATATGAATGATATTTCATGATCTAGGTTGATTGATTTACGGTTTAGGGTGATAGGATGGCTTAAGGGGATCTATGTCTATTAAGGTCCTAGGACAAAATGAAATGGCTCGAGTGAATAAAATTTGGTGAAGTTTCCTATGACCTTAATGAAATTTGGTTGCCTTGGGCATCTTCACCAAAATTTATTCACTTAAGCCATGCCATTTTTTACTAGGACCTTACTACATAGATCCCCTTAAGCCATCATATTACCCTGAAACCTAAATCCTAAGCTCTAAACTGTAAACCTGAAAGAATTCATAAATTGTCCTATACTAATAGTTAATTTTTTTTTCATTGAAGTAACATGCCTTACACATAAACGAGGCTTACACATTTTATCATTATATTCAATTAGGCCATTTATATTGAATGGTTTAAGGGTATTTCCTAAACATGTATCTTACATTTTGAAATTATAAATTTCTAATGCAAGTTCACTTATATCTTAGAGATCGCATGGATCAATTCAACAATATCCATAATCCACCTCCATGCCCTCCATCTCCACCACCTTGAACTCCACCTCCACCCACTCCACCTCATAACCCCCCACCTCCACCACCTGAAATCGATGGTGCTCGTTTGCAAGCACAAATCAATGCCAATGTTAGAACTATCCAAGATCAAATCAACATAATTTAAAATGAAGAATGCATCACACCACCTTTGAGGATGTTTGCATCTAGGATGCAAAATGTTGTTGATGTTGTTAGGGCTATGGATGGGATCTTAGATGAGCATCGACAATGGCTAGAGGAGAGGAGAACTTTCGATTCTAAAAAGGAAAGCACAAATAAATGAAGAGATGAAATAGAGAGCCAAAAGAATTTATAAATTAAGACAATGACATTATAATCATGAATTTATGAATTTGGTTTGATGGATATTTTGTGTGATGAATTTATGAATTTTGTTGGATGGATATTTTTAATGGAGTGAATTTATGATTTTGATTGGATGGATATTTTGTGACATGAATTTATGAATTTGGTGGAATTTATGAACTTATAATGATGAAATAATAATAGTATATATTTTATGACTATCTACTAGATCATGATTTCTCCTGTCAGAAAAATGTAATATATATATATATGTGTGTGTGTGTGTGTGTTAGACATAAAATGAGCTTTTAGTGAATATTTAAATTATGTTTTTTAGTATGTACATGTATTAAAATTTTATAGTTCTAGATCTTAAATTTTGAAATTTGTATGTATGTACATAGTTTAGTTGAATGATGTATGCATGCAAATTATGCATCATATTTTTTATTTTAAATGTATGTACATGTTAAATTTTGAAAATTTTATGAACATGCTCAAGTTCAATAAATGTATGTATGTGTATGTATATGTATGCACATCCTATTTAAACTATTTTTTATAATTTTTCAAGTTTGTATGTTAATTTTATATAATTTAATGCAAGTGCACTTATATCTTATATCATGGATCAATTAAATAGTGATGATATCATCAATCCAGCACCTTAGCCACCTCCACCCTAGGATCCACCTCCCCCTCCACACTAGGCTCCACCTCCCCATCCACCCCCTATATTTAATATCCCACATCCACCACCTATTGGATCTGATGAGGCTCTCTTGCAAGCAAGTATAAATGATCAAGTGACATCCATTCAAAATCAAATCAATACTATGAAAAATCAAGCATTGATTCCACCACATGTGAAACATTTTGCATCTGCAATGCAAAAAGTTATGGATGCCATTAGGTCTATTAATTCTAATCTAGATAGGCATCGACGAGAAAGAGAGTAGATGACACAATTTTATGCAAACGGTCTCTCCTATAAACAAAATTTAGACTTTAAAATAAAAAATCCCATCTAGCCCCTTACTTTATCGACCATGTTACTCGACAATCCATTCCTCCCAATAAATCTAGAATATCCATGAGTTCGTGTATACATCCACAAATGAGTACAGATTGTTGGGATCAATGGTATATGGTATTTGACAGTCCACCACACGCTAATTTGGAGGTCCCATTGTGTTTTTTGAGGAAACTATATGTAGAGTTTGCTATGGGGAAAAATCCCAATTGTTTTCATTTTAAATCATTTCAGTGTGTTGTTGGCGGCATGCCACAATAGAGGTTAGGGGCAAGGGTTGATCCCCAATTCCCTATGTGTGCGAAACCCCTTGTTTCTCATCTTGGTCCTACCATTCTTGCACTTGTACATCAATGTGTAGTGGTATCAACATTAGAATCCCTTAGTACACTCGTAGGAGACCTTGATCAACATGCTTATGCGATAGTGGGTAGGGAGCATAGAGATGACGATGATGGAGGAGTTTTTTAAGGAGTTGGTTCGAGTGCCACTCCAGGAGTGTCAAGACCACATGTATGTACTAGTTGCCATTAGTTATGCTATGGACCCGATCAGGCAACTTCTAGTTTGGGTGGACGTGGAGATTCAAGTGGTTCATCTGGTTGCCTCAGTTGATTTGTATAATTTCTTATAGTAGGCCATCACCCTGAGGACACTATGACATAGGTATAAATATGCAAATCTACATTTTGAATTTATAAGACTTTTAATGAATGTATATATCAAAGAAAAGTTTGCAATACATTTTAACAATCAAACTATTTAGTGTATAGATGACACTAAGGATGGGGCACTCATATGCTCTGTGAGTACATACATCGACACCAGTCCTAGTCGACAACCCTTATGGGGTATTTTGATTTTAAATTTTTAAATTATATATCAAATAAATTTTAACTTGAGTTTTAATTTTATAATTGAATCATGAACATATGTTTTAAATATTTATGTTGGTTTAGGGGAGCCAATCGACTTCCACATGAGGGGTTGTCGAGCACTCCTCCACTATCGAGCGTCACAAATCAGGGGCAAGTACATTTATATTGTAAATTGTTTAACTTACATTAGTATAGTTACAATAATGAATTTTGAATTCAATATATATCAAATGTGCATGTACAATTATAAATATTATAAGTGTTAAATGTCTACATGTATGTCTAGGTTGATACAACAATGAGAATGGGCATCATGAAAACAACAAATGTTGTAGATACTTGTGAGGCCTCTAAATTTCAGGTTGTTTAAAAAAAAATCTACACAAAATGTCAAACTTGAATATTTATATTTTAACCTAATTCAAGTATACATGCTTTAAATTTAATCTTGTAGGAATTTGTTAGTATGAATTTCTGCCACAACTTAGTCATAGTTACACCTCTAGGAGGACATGCAGAACAGGCTTGAGATATCATGGTAATTTAATTTTTTTTTCATTTTTTAAATTAAAATACAAATTATACATTCTAAATAACTTTAATTTAAAATTTAAAATTGAATATATATAATATGAGCTAGTACATGTTTTAAATTATTTTTCTTTTATAGCATGAGACACATCTTATAGTTGAGCATGTACAAATAGGTCCTAGAGTAGAGGGTGCACAAAATCATAATACAATACAATTAAAATATGATAAATTATAAATTAAATTGAATTAAATCATTTTTAATTGTAGACTTACATCTAATTTCAACTTTCTTTGTCTTGTTTATGTAGATTGATTCAAAAAAATTAGAGGTTGGTTCATGTGCACCAAAGCATCTAGACCCTGATATGATGGTAAATTAATTTTATGATGAATTATAAGTTAAATTGTCATTAAATAATTTATCGTCATCTTACATTTGATTTCATCTTTCTCTTGTATAGATTGTTTCAGGTCATCTGCATTGTCTGCATTGTACATAGACAATACATGACCTAAACATGATTTTATGAGTTATATTTGATTATTTCATGGGCTACATATTTGGTTTCTCATGTACCATGTTGAACTTTATTTCATGGGTCGAGTACTTTGTTGGACTTTATTTCATGGGTTGTACTCTGATGGACTTTATTTCATGCACTTCATATATTATAAATGATGAACTTTATTATTGTTCAATTTTAATTTGCACATGTACATTTATGCATTTATGTTCATAGTCAAGACATTATTACATAGGACATTAATGTGAAATTAAATATAAATATGAAATTAAAGTTGAAATTAATAAGATATTTTAATATTTGTACTTTACAAATTTAGTGATCCATACATGATATATATGATATGTACATTCAATAATTAGTGATAATTAGTCAATGAAATTATTCAATTCACATCCTAATGGGATGTCTTAAGGGGTCCTAATAGGATGTCTTAAGGGGTCGTAATACACAGGTTACATCTAATAAAATAAGAAGAAGAAAAATCTACAAATAAAAACAATATGTTTATATACCACAAAGGATAAAATTTTAAGAAATAAACAAATACCATACAATATTAGAGAACAAAAGCATTAATAAATTCTATAAGCTAAACATAATTTATAGGTTGTCTTAAGGGGATGTCTTAAGGGGATCAAAGAAGAGTATAAAATAGGACAATCAATGTGGTCTACATGATGTAGAATTTCCTTAAAAACTAAAAGATATATTAGTCCATCAACCATTTCATTGGATTTTAATCAAGCATGTTTATGTTCATGGACATCTAGTTGAAGAATAAGTCCATAGAGATAGGGTAGTAGATATTTCTCACTTGGTACTAATTATTTATCCCTTCTTTCTATGATGCATAGTGCTCTAGATTTATCCTAACAATTAAATGATGAAATGAAACACCTAAAAATATGTTTAAAAATATTCCATAATAGAAATTTATCTAAGTGAACATTTGTTATGGAAATTCATAAGCTCAATATATTTGTATTAACAACCTCCCCAAATAGATCAATTTAGATACCCTTATCAAGTAGAGGTTGTGGCACTTTATAATTTAATTTGTTACATTCCTAGATTTTCAAAGTGTCCAAGAAAAGAATAAATTATTGAAAGCATATTCCAAAATAAAATGAGAGAAATTGAGAAACATCATTATAAAGTACACAAAAAACATGCTAAGAATAACAAACCTTTTAAGGTTCGTCTCCTATGGTTTATGGTTTAGGGTTTGTAGGGTTCATGAGATTCTTAGAATAAAAAATCTATATGGTTTAATGTTTTAGGGTTCATCTCCTAGGATTTAGGTCCTGTGGTTTATGGTTTAGGGTTTCTAGGGTTCATGAGCTACTTAGAATAACAAATCTATATGCGTTAATGGTTTAGGGCTCATCTCCTAGGCTTTAGGTCCTATGGTTTATGGTTTAGGGTTTCTAGGGTAAATGAGATGCTTAGAATATGTGTTAATGGTTTAGGGCTCATCTCATAGGCTTTAGGTCCTATGGTTTATGGTTTAGGGTTTCTAGGGTTCATGAGATGCTTAGAATAATAAATTTATATGGTTTAATGGTTTAAGTCTCATCTCCTAGGCTTTAGGTCCTATGGTTTATGGTTTCTCGGGTTCATGAGATGCTTCTAGAATAAAATATATATATGGGTTAATGGTTTAGGGATCCTCTCCTACGCTTTAGGTCCTATGGTTTATGGTTTATGGTTTCTAGGGTTCATGAGATGCTTAGAATAACAAATCTACATGGGTTAATGGTTTAGGGGTCATCTCCTACGCTTTAGGTCCTATGGTTTATGGTTTAGAATTTATATGGTTCATGAGACACTTAGAATAATAAATCTATATGGTTTAATGGTTTAGGGCTCATGTCCTAGGCTATAGGTCCTATGGTTTATGGTTTATGGTTTCTAGGGTTCATGAGATGCTTAGAGTAAAAAATCTATATGAGTTAATGGTTTAGGGCTCATCTCCTAGGCTTTAGGTCCCATGGTTTATGGTTTATGGTTTCTAGGGTTCATGAGATGCTTAGAATATCAAATATATATGGGTTAATATTTTAGGGCTCATCTCCTAGGCTTTAGGTCCTATGGTTTAGGGTATAGGGTTTGTAGGGTTCAAGAGATTCTTAGAATAATAAATATATGATTGAGGGGCAAGGATAACTATTTTTTTGAGGTGTGAATTATTTCCAAGGATCCTCTCTTTCTCTCTTTCTACTTAAAATACCAACATAGCAAGTATGTTGAAATTTTAAGTGGGGGGAATATTATCCTCCACACATTGTCTACATGTTTCCTTCTTATTGATGATAGTACACATCTCCTAGGAAGTATGAACTTTTTATTCAAAGTGTGGTCTTCTCAAGTCATGTGATGTGTATTCTTGGTGGTGTAGTTGGGTTTGATATCCTTCAAGATTGCAACCTTTCTTGGCATATCCCATTACTCTTAGTGGTGATGCTAAGGATTGCATTCCCTAAGTTGTGAATATTTTATTCTTGACTTGTGCTCTCTTGGAGACATTAGGCTAAATAGTGTTTACTAAGAGGATACCTTACATGAATTAAGAAAAACACTCTCAACAAACCTTACCATATTTTCATTTTGCTCATGAGTGCCTCTAGCATAATGCAACTTTCTAGCCTTGTGAAGCTCAAAGTTACACCCCTTTTTCATGGCCACCAAGCATAACACACCATGCTTGCTAGTGGGGCCATGTTTGTTCATAAGTGCCTAACATAATGTAGCTTGATAGGCTTATGAAGCTCAAATTTCATATTGTGTGGTGCCTTATCAAAGTTATCAATAGGTATACCTTTTGTATGCTGAGCTAGCCACGTTGTGGGGGCTCACCTAGTGGACAACAAATTTCACTAGCCCAAGTGAGCGTATTATTTTGCATAGTGGACAATGAGTTTCCACTTGTAAATTTTTTTGGACAAATAGCTAAGAATTGATCCACATCGAGTTGAGTGAACAATTGAGGCTTGATCCAACCCTTTTTCTTTTTCTTTATTTTAAGTCTTTGGCATTGTATGTATGTGCATCTGGTCTTGCTACTATATATCATACATCTTGTATGTTTCCCTTTGTGCTTATGTTGGTTTTCCATGGGATCTTAGACATTGGGGGCTTTCACAACCTCCTTGATCCTTGTCATGCTATCCCATCAACTTTTATGCTCTCAGACCCCTCTTGACACATATTTTTCTACTTTAGTGTGATTTTGACGCAAGGTTATCCTATAACTAAAGTAGGGGCTAAATATAAAGTCAAAAAATGTACTCATTTACATTTTCACACTTTTTTTGGTCCCCTTAATTAAATTAGACCTAATTAAGCCTCTAGTTACCTAAATTTTGCATAATTAGTTATAATTTTTGAAGGGGTGAGTGTTATTTAATTAATGCATTTATCATTATTTAAATCCCAAAATTCAAAAATCTTGATAATTTAGGCCAGAACCCATTTTTGCATGGGTGAATTGGTCATGTTTAAGTTCCAAATTCAAAATTTAAATATGTTTTTTGTGGTATTTTCATGATCCTAAATTCATATTCAAATGTCAGCTTGTAATGTTTAATTTTTTGGGAAATTAGAAAATCATCTATAAAAGCAAGGTTATTTTATCAATTCAAAACATCAAGCAAGAGGTGAAATTTGATATGAGAAAATATTATTGGAAAGAGCATTAAAGAGTAGATTTATCAAGCATTGTGTGGAAGTCATGTTCAAGCACCATGCATGTTTTTGGAGCTTATAGGGTGAAACCACAATAGTGGTTTACAATTAAGAAGAGGAAGGAAAATTAGCATTTTGAAAATTTCAATAGGAAGGGGGGTTCGGTTGAATCTCTATGTTCGGCCGAACCCATCAAAGGGTTCGGTCGAACCATAGTAAATGTGAACAAAAAATGCATATTTTAATGGGTTCGGTCAAACCTCTATTTGACCAAACCCGTTGAATTAGGGCATTTTAAAAAGAAGGCTATCACTATCAAACAAACTGTGAATAGTCCGATCTCATGCGCGACGAACGTGAATAGTAGGTGAATGACAGGGAATGAAAAATGCTTGCAACGGGGCCACCATTTCAATTTCAAATATCAACTTGGATGTCCATTATCAAGTTGGCATTCTTTCTCTCTGAATCACATCGATTTAAAATTGCATTTGTTTACTAATTTTTAAACCCCAATGGATTCCATCAGACCAAATTTTTCCTGTGTAAAATGAAGACAAATCGAATGAAACAAAAATTCCAAACAAAATTTTCATTTAAAACTTGAAAGAACATGATGAGAACAAAATTTATTGTTTATAATGAATATATTACCCTGTTGAAGCTCCCATTTTGACTCACAACTGTGAATTGAATTTTCTTGAAAGTTTCTAAAACCTTTTAAAAACAATACCCATTATTTAAAATTTGGATATACAACTACCAATTGCACTTTCTTGAAAGTTTCTAGAACCTTTTAAAAATAATACCCATTATTTAAAATTTGGATTTACAGCTACCAATTGCATTTTCTTGAAATTTTCTAAAGCCTTTTAAACAAACCTAGTTTTCAACCAAATTTGGATTTACAACTACTAATTACATTTTCTTGAAATTTTCTAAAGCGTTTTAAAAAAAACTATTTTGTAAAATTTGGCTTTACTGCTGCCAATTGCATTTGCTTGAAAGTTTTTAATATTCATTTGGCTTTGCAACTGCCAATTGCATTTGCTTGAAATTTTCTAATATTTTTCCCCAATATCAATGCATATATGCATGATCTTATAAAAAAATTATGACCACTTCAATGCTTCTTTTTCATAAGAACACATACCCCAATTGGGACCTCAACCTTTGTAAAAACACTACCTTCTATTACTAATTCATTATATCCTTTCTTATATACTAGCATTAACCCAACAATGAGATCTTCCTATTATTATTTTCGTTCATCTTTAAACCAAGTTTACTCAAACCTCTAATTATTAATTAAAACTATCAAAATTATGAAGAACAACATCTATCTAGCCCAGAGATTCCCCCAAAATGTATAATCAAAATTTAATTTTGTTCCATCTTGAGGATATTTCCAACCTACAAGTATATATATTTTGTATTTCTCTCTATATCCATTAATAGATTGTGTTGAAGGCATTTCTTAAATTATCAACATGGAGATATTATTTGTGAATATTATTATAGACTTATTTTTCTTGTAAACTTGAATTCAAAATTATACTTGAATGGAACCTTGGAAAAATTAATAGGCTAGATTTATTGCTTCTATATTATTGGTTTCATAACACTATTTTAATTATTCTTTGGATAAATTTTTATCTAAGTGATTGAAATGTTCAAATTGATTTTCAAATTTGTCACTCCATGAGTCTAACTAGAGAATAATTTTAAGAATTAAAATCTATTTTTGTTTAGTGAATCAATAAATTACATCACCTCTTAATTGGATGAATTTTTGTAATGGAGTGCAACAAACCATAGTTTTATATAAATGATATCAAATTTTTTATTGCATTTTTCCAAATAATTTGTGTGGTGTTTATATGCATGCCTATTTTGCATACATTTAAGTAAAACTAGGCATAGTAAACAATTCTACCAAATTGATATTTTATTGATTTTGATGTCCATCTACATACATATTTTAGAACACCTATTTTTTATATGTTCAGAAGATGATAAGAAATAATGCTAGAGCTTGGAATAAGATAAGCCAAATCTTATTGCATGTTTAAAATTTCAATCAAGTTGACTTTAAAAAATGCTTGAAGTATGTAGGCTAGCATTTCATTATGGGATTTTGTCAAATAGTGTACATACATATTTAATATATACGATTTCCATGCACATATCCACTTACTATATCCACCTACTATAGTAGTGTGAGATGTAACACCAAAACTAGAGATTCTAAGTGGATTTTGTAGATTGATATGTGTTTCTCTAGGTTGAATTCAAATCTTGAATTAAAATAATAGATACATGTAACTTAATGCCTCCCTATTTGAATGTCAATTAAGAATATAATTATAATTTATTTCTTTGATAAAAAATTGTGAATTATATAACACTCAAATCATATCCAAAATTCATAGAAATATATTCTAAGAATGAGGAGTCTCATATCACTAATTGGTATTAGATTAAAGAATATGATAACATGACCACATAAAAAAGATGTCCTTACTCTAATGGATTACTTGGGCATTTAATAGGTTTCAACCTTTCGAAATAGTTGGAGCTACCTACATCTTCCTTGAACATCGCATGTACACTTATATAAATATTTGTTAACAAGGTTTCTACGAGGCTCTAAAAATGAAAGCGGGAAAAATGAAAGCGGGAAAAATGAAAATATTCCACTTTCTTACCCATAAATTTTACTAATCCTATCGCAATATGGTAGAGGCTTTGTAATAATGTGTGTTTACATAAATCATTGTGAAACATATTCATAGAAAAAATTATTTAATAATTATGCACAGCCAAAAAAATACAAATTGATAACTAAATCTAATTCAAAAAGTGGTAATAATTATTAAAATTTTAAATCTATGAAAATATATAACCAAATGATAGGATAAAAGTGATGAAACAACATCTAGGATAAATCTATGTTAATCGTAAAGAACATTTATAGTTTCCTTCTAGGACGAAATAAATAATCAAATAGAAACATTTATATATACTTGTGAGGAAATCATCTATATGTTCCTTGAACCTCTTGTATTTACTTTCTTTATGAGACTTCAATCCCTTCATGGATAAACTAGTAGTAGCAATACCTTCCTCAATGGCTTTAAAGGTTAAAACCTTTTTACTTTTTAACCAAAAATTTAATAACATTCAATTTTGTGTAATTTATGGAGCACTATTATCATTTTAATTCAAAATAATGTAAGAAATTTATATAAATTTAAAAATTAAAAAATCCTAAAACAATAGTTTTAAATTAATTGAAAATATTCATGGTTGGACCCCTCTAATTTTGTGGAACTATTTCTTAAAATCTATTTTTGTTGAATTTTATATATAATAGGAAAAGGAAGCCACATGTGACATTAAGACCTTCCTTGATGGTCTTTACTAGGAATTTTTTTAATTTCATTCATAGGGACCAAGTTATTTTAAACAAAAGTTGTGTTTTGAAATCATCTAATGCATAAAGACAAATAATGTCAAACTTAAGCCATTAATTTTATAGATAACTTAAAATAATTTATAACATAGGTAAACAGTAGAGTCAATCGTATAATCTATCGTATATACTTAAATCAATCAAATTGCATATCATGTCTCGCATTCTAGTCACTAGAGCTTCCAAATAAAAGAATCCTTCTAAATAAATTAAAGTGCTCAATTATGGTAAACATGTTAGGTCAATTTTACTTCTTGTAAAATAATATAATTGTAGACATGGAAAATGTACAATTTTGTTTTGGCACACTTGATCCCATTTACTAACAACATTTCTTCCTGAATCATACTCTCAACATTTCATCATATTTTGTCTCTTAATGTAATGAATCATTAGTCATTAAATTAAGTCTTCCTCCTCGAGTGATTAAATTAATTAGTTAATTTAATTAACCTTATGTTTCTGTTTAATTAAATAAATCATTTTACTTGATTAAAGTCTCTAAAGTCCTCTTATTAAATTAAATAAATTAAACCTTCTTTGATTTAATCTAACATATTCCTCTTTGGTTAAATAAATCAAAACAATTTATTTAGTTAATCATTTCTTCTCAATTCTAACTTAAATTAATTCATCTGGTTAAGTGAAAATTGTCAAATCATCTAATTCTTTAGTAAATTAATCAATTCCTTGATTAAGTTAATCCTTCTCACTAAAATCCTCTAGAGAATGCAACTTCCACAATAAATCAATTACTTTGATTTATTTAATTCTCTATTTTCCCTCACACAACATCAAAAGGGAATATTCCCTCATTTGAATTCAAAAAGTCCAAGTGGACTTGTACATCCAACAAGGCATTCACTCCTCTTACATGTCCTTGTGCATTGAACCAAGTGGCATTTATTTCATTCCTTTTTCCCCTCTCACATGTCATTTGTCAAATTTGAAATTCCACCCAATTGCATTTATCATGCACATTGACCAAAATGTGCTCATTCCTCAACCATTCACATCCTGACAAGTGGCACTTGGCCATTGGATGTTGAATGATCCCACATTTCTCTATTTCATTCTCTCTTCCATTTTGGAAATCTATAAATTGGAGGCTTCTCTCCTCATTTCAACATCCACAATTCAAGCAAGTATACTATACTTTATTTCATCCACAACTTTGAGTAAATTTAATATGCTCAAATTCATCTTCATTCCACATTTTCATGCAAGGTTATTCTCTTCATTTGAGAATTAATCTTACTCATAACATCATTCAGCTTGTTCAAGGATTGGGAAAGGGGTGCATCCTACATGACAGAGAGGCACAAATCCACTATGAGATAAGGGTTAATCATGTTTGCATATGCTTTTATTTATCTTGTAGTTGTCTTCATTAGTTGCATTGTTTAACATGGTTAAATATTTCATAGGGATGTCTAAGTTTTCTAATTTAAACTAACTTTCGTGCTAATAACATGAAACTATTTGAGTAAATCAACCTACAGATTTCGGCATCTGCATTCTGGCGCTAGAAGGAGGGCCCTCTAAATTTGTTATTAAATCTTACTTATATCTCTGTTGCAGGAAAATTCAACTCGCTCTGCTATTATTTATGTTTAAATACCTTTTGCGAACCATTTCTAGAGTTATTTACATTCCCAGTTCTGCATTTCTAAATGTCTGAGGGGTGATTCCACAAAGCTAGTTTACAATTTCTAGGAGATTCTGATTTTTTTTAAATCACATATTTTTAAAAAATATAATGATTTAAGCCTTAAAAAGTTCCATTTTAAGGATTCCAATTGAAGAGGTTTTGATAAAACCACCTTAGATCAAACCCCCTTGGATAGAACCCCGATAGTTTTAAACCATACTTACAACGGAGTCTCCTTTACACCTATCAAAATGTTGATAAAAAATCACTTTTGATTTACCTTTTGGGGGATCAAATGAATTAATTTAAAATTTATTTGAAATGATCATGGTATTCCTCAGAACGAGCTATCCAACAAATATAATTTTAATATGTTTTGGTTTTATTATGTATGTGTTTTTTTAGTTTTATTAAACATAGGTTTTTCATTGAAAATCAAGCTCTATGTTCTACACATGTGGAAAAATAACAGATTATCAAAATAAAAAATTTAAAAATATGTTAAGGCTGGGTATTGATGTCCTTGATCCATTAAAAAAAAAAGAATTTTGATACATATAGAAAACGTTATGTTGTATACAGTCCACCTATGTTTCAATTGTAATTGATTTGACTTTGAAACTTGATTAAGGAAAAAATATGTAATAAAACACTATGAAATCAAATGGAAGTGCTAGATATCATAGTTACAAATCTAAATTCAAAAAATTATAATTTTATCATTTATACAAAAAAAAGTTATGTTGTATACGGTGAGCGTCACTCCTTAAAAATGCTTTTTTTTTAAAAAGATAGTTTTCAAAGGAGATGGAAAAAGAAATGCAATCTAATTCCAAAAAAATTGAAAAAATATATTTAGAATCTATAGACAAAACACCACAAATCACTAGTTTGCATCATCTTCAAATTCCTCATGGTTTAACTACTATAGGAGCCCAAAAGTGAAGATTTAGTTTTAAAAAGTCAGTTCAGTGTCCAATTTGCCCAAAAATTGTAAACCAGTATTGTGGGATCACCCTGAGAATTTTTTCATAGAATACGAGTCTTAATATATTCTTTAACAAATGCTTACTATTTATGCAATTAAATCTCAAGTAATGAAATTGCAAATCGAACAGGCTTTGCTGCAAAATTTCTGCTTCCCCCATTCCATTACAATTCTCCAGCATAGTCAGTCCGGCCATTCTCCTGCGTTACCATGCCTCTCAGTCCATTCACCCATGGTTTAGCGGTGTCGGAATTCTTCTCAGGTCTTAAATCCTACCTTTTACCATCTTACCGTGACCTACCCTTCCACTGGTCGCAGTACCACAATATCCACCGCCATACTGCAACCTACCTTTCGACCACCTGTGGTATTGCAGTATCCATCTTCACCACCGCTTTCTCTGTCTATCGTCTCTTACCGCATTACCGCATCCTTCTACCATACCTATCATGGTAGAGTGGTGTCCATCACATCACCGCTAGTTAATGCTCCCTTACCCATGGTATTACGGTTAACCTCTGCGGTCTATCTACTAACCTCCACGGTATTGCGATTAACCGCCCACTGTCTTCACCATGTGACTGCCAGCTAACTCTCACCCTTCGCGGTATTGCAGTTAAACGCCACGGTCTTCACTGCATCACCACGGTCTACCACTTAACCCTCCATGGCAGCATGATAATCACTTCCCTATCTTTCTCGACTATCACCGCATCACCATGGTTCCTTGCTAAACCATTCATGGTATTGTGGTTAACCACCTGAATTTTACTTGACCGCCACCATGTCACCGCGGTCTTCCATCCGACCACCCACGGTATTGTGGTAGACTCGCCCTAACCGTCACTTCACCACCAGTTTTCTCACAATGCTACCGCGGGTCTCCCTCAGACCACCCACGATATAGCGGTAGTGATCTCAGCTGACTGTGTGAAGCTGCCAACCGTGATACCGCAGCCTATGGTAAAACAATGAATGGGGATTAAATCGGTAAATAAATAGCAGTGAAGGAATTTTTTCTTTTTAAAAGGGGAGGCAAATGATTTTTTCTTTTTTAGAAATGGCATTTTTTATAACTTATGATTAATGTATTAATACATGAGACAATTTGTGGAATATTTTATTCATACTGACTTTGTATTTTCTTTTGCACGTTCATATTAGAATAAAGTCAAGGCAAAACAAGATTGGAGAAATTCACAAAAGCATTTTTTAATGCTTGTTGAGCTAGATTTTTCACTTAGATTCAAATCATCTCACATCTATTTTTGGGGCTTAAAATTAACCATTTTGACTTGATCTTTTGGTTAATATTGAACCTTAGAAATTTAATAGATTTCAATTTGGGTCTAAAATTGAACAAGGCAATCTCACATTTCCTTTGGTGCTTAAAAATAACTCATTATTGCTTTGAAGGATTTAAAATGAACATGTGTTTTTCATACCTTGTAATCTTTTTTGCAAAGTAGTGTCATTTAAAAAGGCGTATGCACTTCTCTCATGCTTCATGGTGATCTTGAGAATCAAAAGTCTTTTTGGTGACACTAAGTTGCATAAAGGATTGCCTCCACATTTCATTTTTGGAATTAAAATTGAACCAAACATGCGAGTGTGAGTAAACTTGTTGTGAGTGTTCTCCCTTTATTTCTAAACGAAGGTTGATTGAACTACGGATAAGTTTATTCGCTTTTGTTTAACTTAGAGGGTCTGCCTTGTGGGAAAAAGTACTCACCCAAGGGAACGACTCAACCGGTAACACAGTAAAGCCAAGTGTATTTCCAGCCGAGATATAAAAGTGGGTACTGGAACAAAAGCTGGCATCACGTGGTTGGCTCTGACGAGAAGGCCAACAATGGTCTCTCGCCGCATGGGTCAGCCTCCATGAATAGAAAGTTCGAACTAAAACCCTTGTTTAGAAAGGCCAAATCCTTGTCTATTTTGTTGGTGCAAAAGGTCATGTCCTTTGAAGCCACCCCATGCTATACATGCGGTTTTTTTGTAGAGATGGAAATTATGCCATGGGAGATTCATGGGTACTGATGCTTGGATTACCCGAGAAGTGTGTGTCGTGGAGGGGAGCCAGTGTGCTCAAGCATCTAGCCATCCACACAAAATATGCGTAGCTGGATTCATCCAAGTCGGAACCCAACAAAATATTTTCTCATCATCGTAGGATTGTAAAATGTCTTTGGAAGTGAAAAATACATTGCTTGGTCCTCAAAACATTTGAAAAATGAACATTCACAAAGGCCTCCAAATTTCAAACCCCTTTGAGGAAACAAATACCTTTGACGAATTTAAGCACTCTTGCTTTCCCTAGGGATCATATCCTTAGAGGTTTCTAAGTGCTTGGATTCGATCATCATTTGTTTTCAAAAAGGTTAAACATAGGAAACTTTTGCCCTATTTTCCTTGATTTCCACATAATGGACCTTGTGGGATGAAAAAGAAAGTGGGACATTAGACATATAGTTTGAAACATAATCAAGCAAGTGTTTTTGCTAAAAAGAAATCCACTAAGCCAAGATAAAGGACAAATTGAACCTCATATGTGTTGCTTCAAATGATTTCCCGAAAGGTCAAAATCCCAAAACCAAGGTTCAAAAGGATAAGTCTAAAAGCCCGTGAACAATGCCTTGAAATGCTCCTTGAAGTCAGAGAAAGACTACTGTACAACTTCTATAAAAAGGCTTCAAGAAATAATCTAACTTTGTATGCATTCTACTATCAACAAAATCCTAAACTTTTTGAAAGGTTTGTTTTCCTCACGTAGGAAGTCTAGCATGTTCTTCAACACCGAGGTTTTGTAAAGAGAGTTGTGTCTAGGTTCAAGTCTAGGATCAAATTCATCATCCTCATCCATCTTTCCATCACTCAAATCTCATCCCATCAACAAAATTTTGAGAACTTTTGAAAAACCACTCATGCTAAACTTAAGAGGCTAAATCAAACATCATCCTATCCTAGTTTAACACACCTAGCCAAAATAGTCAAAATCTCTTGGATGAATTTACCTCTAGGATAACACAACTTCCTGAGGTCTACTAGTTCACAATCACCTTGGTTGGCTTAACACACTTAGCCAATCCATTTTCCTTGTGCAATTTTTCCCTAGGATAACACAACTTCCTAGGGTCTACAAACTTCACTACTATCTTGTTTGACTTAATACACCTAGTCAAACCATCACAAATCAATCTAAGTCCTAATAGTTTAGCATAACCCTTCAAAAGTTCTTCAAAAGGTTTCACTCACTCACTTCATCCATTTATCCCATCATCATTACCACCCTCTTTGACTTCCCTAGTTCTTCTCTTTTGAGCCTAAAAGATTAGGATCAAACGATCCCTATTTTTATGGTCCAAACAAGATCACAATACAACAATAACATGGAAAATATCAGCGAAATATCAACTTCCATTGACATGAGTCAGGTAACCTCTGAAATAAACCTTACGGGATCAAGCAATCCCCCAAGTAACTCTCCTTTACCATGAAAAAATCCTCAAGAGGAGAGCTATGAAGAGGACATCACAAACGAAGACATGGGGATGACACAATTTGAAATGATAAAAATGGTCCAAAATCCAGAGAAGCATAAAATTGTCAGTGCCATGTTCAAATACTTAAGCATGTTAGCTGAAGAAGGGGTCCAATTCCTTTATGACCTTGACGAAGGCACTAGTATGGACATGCCTCTTACAAATGCATATCCAATGTCAAATGTCAATCAAGAAATGCCTCACACCACCTTGGCCATCACACCAACCTCGCCGAATGTAAACAAGGGGATTGCCATGTTTCGAGAGTTACAAAAGCATCACCTTGTGACCAACAAAGAGGTGGTTGTCAACACCACACCAGATAATTTTGTCTTGGTAAATCCATCACACCCATACATCCCACTCACCTTTCATATTCCCGCCGGTTCATCCTCATTCCATGCTACACCAGCATGTCAATCAAACATACAAACTTCTCTACCACAAGGAGAAGGTGGTTTGTTTGGAACAACCGCAGTTGCTGATCCTTTTTCTTTCCAGGGTAGCATACCATCTCTTCCCCCATTTCCATTCACAACCACATCACCTCTTGGATTGGGTTTTCCTCCCCTAAACATTGATAGTTTCTTAGATCTGGGCAATGTGAACATCACATCGAATTCCCTCTTTTTTCCTGTAGCATCACAACAACAAATCGCGACCATTCAAACCACCATGACAAATACATCAATCGGTCCTCAAATATCCCAAAGCATACCTTCCCAAGGAACGACAATCTCAACCACCCCTCCAACAACCCAAATCCCAACCACCACCATAACCCTTTCACTCATCACAAAGGTTGGCATCATTCCCATTCCACCACCAATCCCACCAAAAGCTAATGTAGAAAATTCATTCACCACTCTAATCTAAACCATTCAAAAGGCCAACCAACAAAGGGTACTCAAACAAAAGCAGCAAGCACAAGTACAAGCCCAAGCTCAAGCTCAAGCTCAAGCTCAAGCCCAAGCGCAAGCACAAGCACAAGCCCAAGCTCAAGCTCAAGCACAAGCCCAACAACAGGCACAAGCACAATACTAAGCGCAACTACAAGCAATCCATCTGCGAGCATACCAACAAGCCCTGCAAGACTTTTAGGCACACCAACAAGCCAAACAACAAGCTTTATTGGCACAACAGAAGCTCAACCAACAACAAGCTTTGTTGGTGCAACAACAACTAGACCAACAACAAGCTTTGTTAGCGCAACAATAGCTTGACCAACAATAGGCTTCATGGGAAAAACAACAGATGGATCAACAACAAGCGTTATTGGAGCAATAATAGCAAGATCAAAAACAAGTGTTGTTGACACAAATGTAGGCATACCAGCAAGCCTTGAATGCACAATAGAGCTTGCAACAAACTCCCACTAGTACGCCTCCCACCAATCAAACACCTCAAAACACATTCATTCCACCTCCCGATCTGAATAAAGATGTTGCAACGCAAATCAAACTGCTCTTGCAGCAAGTGCTGGACTTACAAGCAGGAAAAACAACAGGGACACTGGGCAACTTGTGCCCTTATCCTTTTGACAGAAGTCTCACCATGGTACCATTCCCAAAGGGATTCGAGATCAACAAATTTGACAAGTATAATGGAACAGGTAACCCTGAAAACCACGTCAGGGAATTTCAGGTGCATTGCATGGAGGTTGCATACGATGACACGTATCTAATGTGACTATTCCCCCAAAGTCTAACTGGTCCAGCCATGGAATGGTTTTCTCACCTACCCATGGCCATTAAAACATTTGAGGAAATTGTGGAAGCTTTCCTTAAGAATTATTCTTTCAACATGGGTGTAGATGTTAGTTTGGAAGAAATATCAACACTCAAACAAAGAAAAGGCTCAATCTATTCGCATCCTTCTTGCAAAGATGGTGATCCAAGGCCAATTAGAGCAAGTGGACCATGCCAGAAAAACAACAAGTTTGCACCATCATATCCAATCTCGATGAAAACTTGTCATTGTACTTGAAAATGCAATGCATCACATCATATGATCAACTGATCCCAAAGGTGCTCAACATTGAAAGAGCCCTTACTGCATGAGGAGGCACATCAACATTCACTCCACCATAGGATAACCACCCATCCAACAACTATAATGATAAACCTCAAACATGGTCGAGGAACAAAAATATCACAAATGATGGCATGGTCAATGCTAAAGTGGTCATCAGTGCCCCTAAGTAGAGCATCCAAACCCATCATCAACCACAAAATCATAATCGCAACAATGTGTAGACTAATGCAGTAGTGGCACAACAACCACTTCCCATCAATCAAATCAATAACTTAGGTAATCAAGGAGGGCCACCTCCCCGAGGCAAATATCCCCCCAAGTGGAATTTCATGGCTCTTGGGGAATCTATCGAGTCCATAATGAATAAGTTGGTCAAGGAAAACCTAATCAAAGTCTCTAACTTCGAGCAATACATAGAACCCATGACCAAACCACCATGGTATAATGAGAATCTCCTTTGTGACTTTCAAAAGGTCAATGGACATACTACCGAAAATTGCATGAGGCTAAAGAACATCATCCAAGACATCATCGAGGATAAGATTATCAATATCGAGCAACCAGCCGGAAACCAAGATCTGAAAATATACACAAATCCAATGCCAAACCACAATCAAGGAAACAATCAAGGGAACAATAAAGGAAAACAAAAGTATGCTAGTGCTAATCTAGTGTATGAGGAGATAGTTGGATGTATCGATGAAATGGTCACAATCATTAATATCAAAGGAGCCAACAACGACTGTGGAGTCACCACATGTGGTGGAAAGGTCACCATTGCAGGGGCACCGGCTAAGACCCCCATTTCTAATACAAAAGCTATCCCCTATGAATATAATGTCATTGACCAACTAAAGAGAACCCTCGTCCAAATCTCCATCATGGAACTATTGAAAATTTCTGCCACCCATAGGAAGATCCTTGATGAAGCATTAGTTGCAACCATCGTCTCTGCCACCCTTGACACAGAGCAGTTTCAAGCTATGGTTGGTAACATCGTTACCCCAAATCTCCTTACATTCTCTAACCAAGATTTCCCCCGCAGCCATCTCATAACCGTGCACTTCACCTCCAAGTGCTAGTCCATAAAAAGAAAGTTAAAAGAGTCCTAGTGGATGGAGGTACAGGCCTTAACATCTGTTCTCTAAAACTCATAAAGAAGCTGGGATTCCCTAAGGATTCCATTAATAAGAAAAAAAGCATCACAATAAGGGCGTTTGATGATCAAGAAAGAGTGTCTCAAGGCACTATCAAAATCCCCATCCAAGTGGGACCAACAACCATGGAGACTACTTGTTAGGTCCTTGACCTTGACCTACCATATAACATCCTCCTTGGACATCCATGGATCCATGGAATGAAAGAAGTGGCCTCAAAATATCACCAATGTATCAAGTTCTCACACCAAAACAAGGAGGTCACTACATATAGGGATCCTAAATCCTTCACCTACTACAAAGACTTGGAAGCCAAGTTTTATAAAATCCCCCAAGTACCAAAAAATGATGAAGGCCCATCCACTTCATACATCAATCCAACCAACCTCGCTTCCACTTCTGCGACAGAGACACCCGCCATCCTTGATATATACGACATCAAAAACATGATCTAGGACAATGGATGTGGGGAATACAGAATGAAAAGGAATGCATTTGTTGTAGGAGAGTTACCACAATCTCCTAGGTCACATGGACAACCTCGATCAATTGAAACACCCATCCGCACCCTTAGGGAAGATCCTTCTGGATTCCACCATTGGGGAGATCTAAGTCAAGAAAGTGTTGATGAGGAAGATATTGCAAGCTCAATATACCATGATGCAAAACTCACACCCACCTTACCGATGGAGGAAACCAATAGAGGGCTACAAATGATGCTTGGTATGGACTACAATAGAAATGAAAGCTTTGGAAAGAATAGTGATCGACGTCTAGAGCCCATCATTGCAGAAAGAAGAATGCGGAACCTTGGCCTCGGTTGTACTCCTTCGAGTATAACCATGCATGGCAGAGGTGCTCCCAGTAGGACAGTCAGTTCCTCTCCTCAAGTCTTAACAACCAACCTTAGATTACCCATATCCACAGGCCTACCTCTTAACAACTTCACATTTGATAGAATCGAGGTTTGTAGTAGTAGTGACGATGATGACACCATAAATGGCCTTCCCAGGCTCTTTGAGGATTCCACCCTGCTAATGATTAGTGCCTCCCCTGCCGAGTCAAACCAACAAACCCACCAAATTACCTTAGTATATCCTCAACTCATCGATCACGACCAACGGGGACCGCCAATTCTAAACCATTCAAAAATGATGAGGCGCTCTTAGATTTCATGGGACTAGGGGATACAATTTTGTGTGAGGATCACAAGGCAGGCTTCAACACCACATTAGACACCTAGGCATATTATGGGGAGACAATTGAGTCCTTTAGTCGCAAAAGAAAAATATCAAGAATAAGCTCGAGGTTATTGAGTGAAAACCACATTGTGGCACTCTCTAACCACAAAATAGAAAAAATAAAGGACACATCCAATGGTGAAAACCTCTCTCAGGCACCAGAGGATGAAGGATTCAATCTCCCCCCTACTACTCTAAATCAAGAAAGTCAGCAGTCTTGGCAGAGCAATGCAATCCTGTCAACCTAGGAACAAAGACAGAACCACAGATCAATTTCTATGTCAAGTCTCTCCTAACAGAGGAACAAGAACTGCTAGAAGCATTCTTGAAAGAAAGGAAGGTAAACTTTGCATGGACCTATGCTGATATGCTAGGTCTGGATCCTAAGGTGGTGGTTCATCATTTGGCTATTTACCCTAGAGCGAAACCAGTTAGACAAAAGTTAAGTAAAATGCACCAGCAAATAGCCTTGCTAGTCAAGATTGAGTTACAGAAGCTCCTGGATGTTGGCTTCATATGCCCGATTGACTATCCATAATGGGTATCTAACCTTGTACCAGTCTCAAAACTGAATGGGGGCATCCGCATCTGCGCAGACTTTAGAGACCTTAACAAAGCATGTCCTAAGGATGATTTTCCACTACCCAACATTGACATGATAGTGGACATGACGGTCAGACATGAGATGTTGTCCCTAATAAATGGGTTCTCGGGGTACAATCAGATAATGATCACAAAATAAGACCAAAATAAGACAACCTTTACATGTCCTTGGGGCACCTACTATTGGAATGTGATGCCATTTGGGTTAAAGAATGCAGGAGCTACATACCAAAGAGCCATGACATTGATCTTCCACGAAATGATTCACAAAACTATCGAAGACTATGTGGATGACATATTGGCTAATTCAAAGAAGAGACATGATCACATAGCGACTCTAAGTGCAATTTTTGATAGGTTGGAAAAATACAAGGTCAGGCTCAACCCAAAGAAATATGTCTTTGGGGTACAATCGGGAAGGCTGCTGGGGTACATAGTTTCAATGAGAGGGATAGAAGTGGATCCCGCAAAGGTAAAAGCAATCCTTGATATGGGAGCACCGAGAACACTAAAGCAACTCATAGGATTACAAGGTCGACTCCAGTCCATCCGAAGATTCATAGCACAACTGGCAGATAAACAAATTGCCTATTCACACCTACTCCATAAGGGAGTAGCATTCAGGTGGGACGACAAGTGCAAACAAGCATTCAAAAAAATTAAAGAATATCTACTTACAGCACCTGTGTTGATGCCATCGATCATAGGGAAACCTTCTATTCTATACATCTCAGCAATAACAGCTGCCCTTGGTGCCCTTTTAGCCCAACATGATGAAAACGGAACCGAGCGAGCAATTTACTATATCAGCAGAACAATGGTGGGGCATGAGCTCAATTACACATCAATAGAAAAAGATTGTCTGGCAGTGGTGTTTGCAGCCCAAAAATTCAGACACTACATGTTAGGTCATCAAATTAAGCTAATTGCAAAGATAGTCCCCCTCAAGTATCTATTGTCAAAAGAAATGCTTACAAGCAGAATGGCTAAATGGGTTATGATACTATCTGAGCATGATATTGAGTATGTAGAGAGAAAAGTGATCAAGGGACAAGTCATCGTGGATCAGCTAGTAGAGGCTCCAATATATGCAAACAACCTACTCATATCAGAGTTTCCAGATGAGTCCCTTTTCAATCTCGGTGCAGCCGACCACTAAAAACTATACTTTGATGGCTCCCACACGCAACATGGATCAGGAGCTAGTGTGTTCTTCATCACCCCACAAGGGGATTGCATACCAAGATCTTATAAGTTGGCATTCCCCTATACAAACAACATTGTAGAGTACGAGGCTTTAACCATAGGTCTCAAAATTGTGGCACAGTGGTGAATCATGGCATTAAAGGTCTATGGGGATTCACAGCTTATCATTAACCAAGTCAACGATGAATACCAAACTAAAGATGATAAGCTCATACCATACACGAAGGTGGTAGAGAGCCTCAAGGAATCATTTATTGATATCACCTTTGAGCAGATACCGAGGGAAAACAACAGAGCAGCTGACGCAATGGCAATGATTGGATCCTTGCTAGCTATCCCTCACAATGCTTCAAAACATGAATTTTTGGTAGAACAGCTTCTTGTACCCACTTTCTAGGTACCAAAGTCAGAATACGTGTGCGAACTCGTTGGTCCCAGTGATCTTTGGTACCATGACATTTACACCTACCTAAGATTAGGAATCCTCCTAGCTGACATTACCCCGAACCTCAAGCGAACCTTTGTCAAAAAGTCCTTATGATTTTTCATCCTAGGAGAAACCCTCTTTTGTAGAAGTATCGATGGAACCTTGCTACGTTACTTACAACTTGAGGAGGCCTTGACTGCTTTGATTGAGGTACACAATGAAACTTGTGGTTCACACTCGAGTGGTATGACCTTGGCTAAGAAGTTGTTGAGAACCGGGTACTACTAGCCGACAATGGAAAGAGAGGCACACGACTTTGTCAGAAGGTGTCTACAGTTCCAGTAGCATGGGGATCTCATTCATGAACCAGCTCAAGAATTACATCCCATTGTTACACCTTGGCCCTTTTCCCAATGGGGGCTCAATCTCATAGGAAAAATCTCACCCACCTCATCCAATGGCCATAAGTTCATTATCACCGCCACTGAATATTTCACAAAGTGGGTCAAGGCAATCACCATGACCTACATCACTAGAAATTAGATATCCAAGTTCATCCTAAACTACCTCATCTGCCGATAAGGTGTTCCCCAATCCATTATCTCTGATAATGGGACACCTTTCAAGAATTAGGATGTCCGTGACTTGTGTGAAAAATTCAAAATCCAACACCGTTTTACCACCCCATACTACCCACAAGGTAATGGCTAGGCAGAAGCTACCGAAAAAACCATTCTAAAGATCCTTAAGAAAACAGTCAATGACTCTGGTCGTCACTGGCATCTATAGTTAATTCCCACCTTATGGGCCTATCGCACTAGCATCTGCATGCTAACAGGCGCCACCCCATTTTGTTTGGTCTACAGATCAGAAGCCATCCTCCCTATCGAGATCGAGCTTTCACCACTAATGATATCATTGCAAAACCTCATCACATATGAGGAATACAGGGTTACAAGACTGAATGAGTTGGAGTTACTAGATGAACGGTGCATGGACGCCCTCAATCATCTACAGGTCTACCAGAATTGCCTGAAATGGAGCTACAACAAGAGGATCAGGCCACACACCTTCTAAGTCGGTGAACTTGTGATAAAAGAAAACCAAAAGAATGTACCAAACCTGGATAGCAAAGGAGAATTGAATCCAACTGGCTGGGACCTTTCATCATCACCACAAGTTATAAATCAGGGGCATATCAGTTGTCAACACCAGATGGCGAGCCTCCGCAGGATCCCATGAACAACTCTCACCTCAAAAAAATTTATGCCTAAGAACTTGCAAGGTATAAAACTAAAAAATACAAAAACAATCAGAAAAAGTCCTGAAAAAATGGTTACCTTGATGAAAACCTAGCAAACAGGCGTCTTGGCGACAACAAAAAAATAAAAAAATAAAAAAATCCTAAAAAAATAAAAAATCAGAAAAAGGATTGAAAAAAGGAAAAGAAAAAAATCGTCCTCTAGTGAAAACCGTGGCGCTTTGGACAAGTACCTTGGTGAAAACTTGGTAAATAGGTGCCAAGCATAAATAAAGCACTCCCCATCTGCCAGGATCTGCACGACTCACTCATCCATTCTATCATCCACTTGCAACCATACCATAGCCTGAGTTGATGCCCATATCATATTCCACCATAGTACTAGGCATATTCCTAAGGTCAGTTTGTCCTGCCTTCATCGAAGTAGTCTATTGCACCACGCTGGGGGCATGTTCCTATACTTGTATTAGATCAGATTTGTGTATATCATTCGTGCTCTTCCCGGAATTCATCAAAAAAAACCAAAAACATTCAAAAATTCATCAAAAATCCAAAAACATGTCAAAATATCAAAAAATCTTTAAAAAACTCATCATTGGATCTTGTCAGTCGTTCACCTTGTTCGAACTACATCATCTCTGAGCTTTAACGTAGGCAAGGTTGATCTTTGATCATCCCCCAAGACAGTTAGGGTCAGTCTTTAAGTGTCCATCGCATTTACAATACGTTTGCCTGTCTTGCTTACTTTTTAGGTCAGTCCTTTAGGCGTCTATCGCATTGGCAATCCATTTGCCCATTTATCTCATCTTTGAGTCAAGATTGTCGTCAGTCAAACTACGTGGTCTCTGCAACATAGGCAAGGCTAATCTATGGATCATCTCCCGAGACCCCTAGGATAGGTCTTTAAGTTAGTCTCTTCATCATAAATATTGAAAATACCAAAAGGATTGAAAAATGTGAAAATGCCAAAAAAATTTGCAAAACATCTTGAAAATACAAAAAACAGCCTCAAAATATCTAAAAAACCAAAAATGGTGCATCCATCTCATCTCTCTTTCACCCGTGATTGTCATCACTCATAATAAAATCAATCGCCACCTTCACCCTTTGGTGAGTCAGTCAGAAGCCAGTCTAGCAAGTTCAAAAGTGAACACCTAATCGTCAAAGTCTTGAAAGTTTGAGTCAGTAAGCAAGCAAGTTGGTCAACTCGGAGTATCAATAGCCTATCATCCAAATCGGTCCAATCAAAACCCTGATCAAAACATGTCCTAGGTTGAAGCTTTCATGCAATGGACATAAGCATTAGGTGCCTCACAGTAGTTTAGTCTTGGCTAGCGGTATGAAGAACATTAGCTTGTTTGGTTTGTTTTATTTTGGTCTTTTATTGACTTATCTTATTTTGTGCTCATTCCAAGGACCTCTCGATGATGCCTAAACAAATCAGGTTTAGAGAGAAAGGAATGGGGCAATTATTATTATCTTTTTTATCTATTGTGCTTGTTGGATACTCTTGTAAAATAACTTAGTCATGCGTGCTTTGTTTGGTTTGTAGGGAGGGCGTTTTAGGTATCTTGTTGACCACATAGGAAGGCTTGCTTTTCTATGTTTTGGTCTGAGATGTTTAGAATATCTGAACTACATCCTAAATGAAGTGTGTACGCTAAGTGTGAACAAGAATACACCTATCTGATTGTCAAGTCAAAGTCCATCACACTAGGTACAAAGCCATCCTGGTCCTTTATACCTTGATGCATCATAGCTACATGTGTTATCAAACATAAAGTAATTAGCCCTTTGAAAATCCCAACTCTGGGTAAGAAAATCATCAATTGAATCATCTTGTGTGGTTCTTCTTTCCATTCTTCTCATTCTTCTATCTTTACTAACATTTCTACCTATAATCGATGTGCTGAATCAAGGTATACACGAGCCTACCCATAGTCGATGACTGTCTATACATCATTAGATCTGTCTACATCAAAGAATTATCTTTCATCCTCTGATCAGAACCACTCCTCTCGCAATTTATCGTGATATCGATTGGAAAATTAGCATTTCCACTCGATCTCTCGAGGGGGCAATATACCAGCATAATCCTTCCGCTGGGGCAACAGTGGGGCATTCTGGAAAATTCAAGAAATTTTTGACTTTGATCACAACAGTTTATTCTTTGAATCAATACAACAAGTACATTTCTTCAAAGAGGGGCAAAATGTAGACATGGAAAATGTACAATTTCATTTTGACACACTTGATCCTGTTTACTAACAACATTTCTTCCCAAATCATACTCTCAACATTTCATCATATTCTGTCTCTTAATATAATGAATCATTATTCATTAAATCATTTCTTCCTCCTCTAGTGATTAAATTAATCAGTTAATTTAATTAACCTTATGTTTCTGTTTAATTAAATAAATCATTTTATTTGATTAAAGTCTCTAAAGTCCTCTTATTAAATTAAATAAATTAAACCTTATTTGATTTAATCTAACATATTCCTCTTTGGTTAAATAAATTAAAACCATTTATTTAGTTAATCATTTCTTCTCAATTCTGATTTAAATTAATTCATCTAGTTAAGTCAAAATTGTCAAATCATCTAATTCTTCATTAAATTAATCAAATCCTTGATTAAGTTAATCCTTTTCACTAAAATCCTCTAGAGAATGCAACTTGCACAATAAATCAATTACTTTGATTTATTTAATTCTCTATTTTCCCTCACATAGCATCAAAAGGGAATATTCCCTCATTTGAATTAAAAAAGTCCAAGTGGACTTGTATATCCAACAAGGCATTCACTCCTCTTACATGTCCTTGTGCATTGAGCCAAGTGGCATTTATTTCATTCATTTTTCCCTCTCACATGTCATTTCTCAAATTTGAAACTCCACCTAATTGCATTTATCATGCACATTGACCAAAATGTGCTCATTCCTCAACCATTCACATCTTGACAAGTGGCACTTTACCATTGGATGTTGAATGATCCCACATTGCTCTATTTCATTCTCTCTTCCATTTTCTAAATCTATAAATTGGAGGCTTCTCTCCTCATTTCAACATACACAATTCAAGCAAGTATACTATACTTCATTTCATCCACAACTTTGAGTAAACTTACTATGCTCAAATTCATCTTCATTCCACATTTCCATGCAAGGTTATTCTCTTCATTTGAGAATTAATCTTACTCATAACATCATTCATCTCGTTCAAGGATTGGGAAAGGGCTGCATCCTACATGAAAGAGTGGCACCAATCCACTGTGAGATAAGGGTTAATCATGTTTGCATATGCTTTTATTTATCTTGCATTTATCTTCATTAGTTGCATTGTTTAACATGGTTAAATATTTCATAGGGATGTCTAAGTTTTCTGATTTAAACTAACTTTCATGCTAACAACATGAAACTGTTTGTGTCGATCAACCTGCAGATTTCGGCATCTACAATAATCAATTTAGACTCATAAGATCTTCTAAACATACAATCAATAGCTCTCTTGCTACTTGAGATTAATTACCTTTTACATTTAAACTATTAAATTCATAATTAACCATGGTAACACTTAATATAGTTTATTAATAAAAATATACAGCCTTCTAATGACTAGAGCTTCCAATCAAATTGCATATCATGTCTATCATTCTAATGAATAGAGATTCCAAATAAAAGCATCCTTCTAAATAAATTAAAGTGCTCAATTATGGTAAACATGTAGGTCAATTTTACTTCTTGTAAAATAATATAATCAATTTAGACTCATAAGATCTTCTAAACATACAATCAATAGCTCTCTTGCTACTTGAGATTCTTTACCTTTTACATTTAAACTATTAAAATTCATAATTAACCATGGTAATACTTAATATAGTCTATTAATAAAAATATAAAGCCTTCATTTCCTTCTTCTTTTGGGAGACAAGTGGAT